>CAJFCO010018293.1:123451-133698 GCA_904066015.1 Synergus gifuensis
TTTTTATGTTAAAAATATTTTTGAAACATTTTAAATCAATTGAACCTTCTTTCAAAAGTCAATTTTTGGTTTTGTTTTAAATTTGTAATCGAATTTAGAAACTATACAAGAAAACATTTCTGAAATAAAAATAATAAACGTTTAATCATACCAAATATTTTTTCAATTGAAAAGAATATATAATGATTTTATTAAGCTAAAAAGTTGAATAATATTATTATAACCGTTCAAACAAAACGTATACACAGTTCTTTCAAATAAATAATTTTCTTTAATTATTATTATCCATATCCTTTTGTATCAATTAAAAACTAATCTATAATGAATACTGATGCTCGAATTCAGTGAACAATATAGGCATATACAATAATTGTTTCAACTGAATGAAGGAATATGGTTCAAGCGACTTGATTAAATTGTATAAAAATAATAAGTTCACTTAAATAAGCTTATTTTTTCCTTATACTAGGTAAATGTCTCGTTAAACTAATAAAAACTTCTGTGAGTTATCTTCATACATCTTTCGTTCAAAGAAATATAATATTTAATCCATACATAGATTCTTATGCAATTTAAGTACACATAATATTTATTTAAAGAATAAACCTGAGAAAGTGTTTCTTCAATTACAAAAACAGGATTCTAAAACCTAAGCAATTAGTTTTCAAGGAACCATTTCATTAATTAAAAATAATTCACGTTTACAAGAAAGAAAATATTTTTATATGGACGAAGTCTGTTTCTAAACATTCAGCTATTATATGCACTAACGATAATAAGAAAATAAGCTGACTGTTGAATCGCATTCTACTTTAACAATACATTGTGTGCTGCCACTTAACAGATCGTTGATGACAGCAGTGGAATTGTGAATTATAATCACAATTTTCTTATTCCCGCTGTTGCTAAATCAACAATTAATATTTTCTTCTATTGAATAACTTTTTTTTTATTATTATTAAATTATAACAGTCGACAAACACCATCATTGACGATGACCGTTGCCGACAGCGGTAAAATTACAATTCTGTTTGATCAAAATTTTTCATACTAACTTGGTCTCCGCTACTTTCCTATCTATTTTTCTAGGACTTTATACAATTTCAAATTCTATAAATTTCCCATAAAAATCAATGATTTTCTAATATTTCTCTAATTTATCAAAAAGTCTATTTTACAATTGTTTTGTCTTTGACTAAACCTAATGTTTTTCCCACTTTTCATATATCTTACGTTAACAATCAATCTTTTCTTAAATCAAGTCATATACAAATTTCTATTTTACTAAAAATTCTATTACTTACTTTAAAATTATCAATTTTCTATTTTGTTATCAACTTTACAATTGTCTTGTCTGTGACTAAACAATTGGTGGTAGCGGTGGGGTTTCAAAAATTCCATTTACAAATTTTTTCATCCTATTTGGCCTCCGCTAAATACTTTACATAATTTTCTTTTTCTTATGTTCCTCAAAACATATCCAGTTAGTTAACAATTGTTACTAAACGGTTGGTAGCAATTTGACAAGTGTCAAACTTTGTTTGTGGGACGGTAAAATTTTTGTTTTGCAAAACTTCTTTTTTGATCCTACTTTCCTACCATTGCATTTAAAATTTTATTTAAACAACCTAACTAATACTGGTAATTGATAGTATCTGCCACTGGTAGTGATGGTTGATTATGTTTATTCTTACTTATAGCAAAATTTTTAACCATTGAAACTTAAAACAAAACAATCTTAGGTAACCAAAATGCGACCAACGCGGAACGTGTTGGATTGCTGATTCGGGTAACCTATTACATGCATGCTACAAAATGAGATGTCCCAGTCATTTTCGGACATATTCCGGGGCGGTCAATTTGTTATAACAACATATTACAGAAAATTAAAGATTTCTTCAGTGTAAAATCATCTCCAAAATTATGTCAGAAACCAGAGACTATAAAAGTTTACTAATAGAATAAATTGGTACGGACGCGCTCTCGCGAACCGTTGATAAAAATTCAATTGAACGCTGTGGGCAAGTTATTAACCA
Organism: Synergus gifuensis; assembly: GCA_904066015.1. Lineage (NCBI taxonomy): Eukaryota > Metazoa > Arthropoda > Insecta > Hymenoptera > Cynipidae > Synergus > Synergus gifuensis. The sequence continues at coordinate 125,488 of CAJFCO010018293.1, forward strand.
TCCCCAGTGGTAATTGGCACATATTCACAAATATAAGATAAAATTTTCAAAATTATGCATTGCAATACCCATATCAAATATCAAATTTATTCCAATTGCTCATACCATCACACAACATCTAACTGCTCAATACGGAGCTTCTTATTGCATCCTTACGGATCAAGCAGGATGCTCCATAAGCAAACTTATGCGAAAACTGGGAAAGATATTCAGGATTAAGCAATTAATCATTTCGAAATATTAGACCTAGACTAACGGTCTACTTGAGCGTAAATATATCATAATCACTAAATTTCATAAAACACCATGCAAAGAACTTCAATGAATAAGGTCAATCGTTTCCTTACATGATGTTTACGTATAATATATCCGTTGATGAACCTATCAATTTCACGCCCTTTAAATTATCTTGTAAAAATATAAATGGCACGAGTATCTGGTTCATTCTCATGCATAGATAAATTAAAGACATATGAATCATATTCTCGGGGTTTGGTCATTGGACTAAGTGTAATCCAAAGGATTGCCGTAAAGAATATGATTTGAAATAAAGAACGCCTAAACTTATAATAAAACAACACGTTCTCGGAATACCATTATTGTTGGTAAAATGTTTATATCTAAAAATTTCAGCAAATAACTATTTAATAAACGGGCTGTTGAGAGTTATACCATGGTGAGTCTCTCACGGAAAATCACGTGATTCTTGAGACCGGGGATGGTATACAATTATAACATACAAGGTCACCAAGACCACCAATAAACTTATTCACATACCTTGATTGGTTATGCTACGGTTGTTATGCGATTTGATGATGTGTGCTAATAACGGTGACCGCGTCTGTGAGTATCACGTTGGTATGGACATGAAGTATGTCAACAAGCCTTTGGTCAATTTTAATTAGAAAAATTGTGATTGTTCACCGCTTGCACGTTTTACACTATAATTGAAAGATGAATTGTTCATCGTTCAGTTTGAACTGCGTTTTAAAATTTCACAGAAATAGACTGAAACTGTGTTTCCCACCCCATTCCCTAATTCCGACATCTTTTACTACACCACTTGGAGCAGTTATACCACCACGAAGGATCTTACTAACATCTACAGTTGAGTCTAGCACTGGGATATGCTATGAGCATCAAGGACCAGTGAGGAGAAAAACTCAGCGATTGGTGGATCAACCCGTGTCTACATGCCAGTACTCTTCATAATTCATGGAATTGTTACCTGTTTAAGCTTGAAACCAATCTAAGCACTATCATATAATTACATCTTGCAAGCCGTTGCATTATCACCAAATACAATCAGCAACCTGAATTAAAAGAAACTAATTAACTACAGGACGTCATTCATCAAGAATTGACCTACCACTCTACAAAAGACTTTCCACCAACTTGCCAGGAGGCATGAGTAGGAGAAGATCCTCTTGAACATCGAGACACACTGTACTGAGAAGAAGACATGACACGATTAATGGGGATCAGTAATTTCAGCCTGTTGCATGGGGCCCAATGCGGAGATTGGATTGATGATTCTACAGTGTCTGGTATATGTCTGTTATGCGAAAATCTTAGCCATTGGACTTACCTGCTGGACTTTTTTTTATCGGGAATCATTGTCGACAAAATATTCTACCAACAATAAGTGTATCTCCTCAACTCTTGCGGGATGGATGAAGTCATCGGCATCATCACTTCCACGAATAATATTAAAGATTCTACAGAACTTGTGTAGTCCATCATTAAACCGAATTCAACATCATAGATCAACCTACCAGCCTAAACCAGGAATTGTTCTCTTACTGTAACTGGATCTCGTAGAAATCCCAGTGCTCTCTTCAAGAACAGAATCAGCGTCCTGCCTGCATCATCAGTGTAGTGTTGTGATCAGTGGTGTGATATGGGAACGAAGTCCCTACAAAGTGTTGGAATGAGAGTGAATGGATATTGTTGTTTTAAACACAAAGAGACAATAATAAAAGACATTAAGAAATGTGAAACTGTCATGTTGACAGACGTATAAATGATCTGAATGATTAGTTTTACAGTTTTACAAAATTTCACTGCAAGGTTGGAAGAAAGGTGAGATCCCGGACACTAACTATGATCGAGGACAATCATTTTTATTCCAGGGCGGGTTTGTTACGGCAGACCCTATAAGAAATTAATTTTTAATACTTCTTACAGCCTACGCGTAACTTGATTCATATGTCGTGGCCGTGATCTCCCCTCCGTCCCCTCCTAGCCTCTAAGTCGTGTACGAAACAATAGCCACTATTACTCATTAGCGTAGGAGAGACAAAGATACAGAGCGAGATGGAAGATAATTATTAGCTTCTCGTGCCACTTTTGTCACGATTTTAAACGATGAGTAGCGACAAATGGAGACATTATTTCTTTTAGCGCTTTGGGAAAAACAATTTTAAAAATTGAATAATAATTTTTAAACTTTCAGAAACGATAATTGTATAATTTACCAAATAATTAAAATAAAAATTATTGTTATCAAAAATTAGAGATTTAGAAAAGGAAATTCAGATTTAGTGACAGTATTGAATTAAATAAGGATAGTGTGTCCATTTCCGTTGCGAATCGTGAGAATTATTATTTAAAACTTTTTCTCATGGGAGTAGAAGTACACATGCACTCAAAAATTGTTTAGTCAACACCTAGTCAGCATCACGCAACTGTTTCTCACAACGGTCAGCGGGTTATATTTCGATTTCTCCTACATCCCCTGCCGACACTCCTGTCCAACGAGACGAGTAACGACTCTAACTCTTTAGCATTCCTCGTTGACTTCTTGGGACGACAAGAAGGTCGGTCGGGAACATAAGGGAAATTTGCAATGTTTCCCTTGCTCCATCCGTTTTTCCTCGCGGGCGCGCGTCGCAGGATGCCCCGAAGGCGAAGCCGATAAAGGGTACTCTAGGGTGTAGTTTTGGGACGAAAAATTAAAGAAAACTCGAATTAAAGTCGCGAAAACACTGGGGGTTGGGTCCTTCGTCTCACTATACTTCTGAGATTAAAAAGGAAGGCCAATCCCTGGTCGAACAGCATCTCAAAACTGTTCGGGAAAAATCTAGCTGTGTGCACCCGGAGATAGTGTTTTCTTTTGTAAAATGTTCGCGAAAGAAAAAGAACTAACTGAGAAGTGATACCTAGTCCTACAGCACCCTTATAGGTGACATCCCAGTCTTGTGAGTTCTTTCCCTGATTCTAAAAGGTGTTTTAGTAACTACGGGACCCCTAGAATGGTTTGACAACTAGTTTCCTAATCAGGGAGGTTATTCAGAACGCAGAAAATTCGTAGCATGCGTGGTGGAAGCTTATAACGTGCACTAGGATTACAAGGGCTGTAGATCAATTTAATGAAATTTTTGGGACCGGCTTTCGGGGCAATCGTGCGGCGTGCGTGCGCGAGTGAGGACAAGTGACGGTGCTGGCAAACAGGTGCAAGGACTAAATTCATCCATCAATAAAAAGGTCAGAAGTATTTAATCCAATTTTAGCATCAACCCCGTGCGCTATCTCTTTTCTCTCTCTCGCTCGTTCAATTTCGAATGACCGAAATCACCAACTAGAAATTACTTCCGAATTGTTAAACAGCTAATTGACCAAAAGGTACCTCGATTTGGCCCACCAATTTCTCACGCTCGAGAAGTTAGGTGGTAAATTTAAGGTTAAGAATTTAAATTTTCAATTTGTTATAAACATTATTACTTATAAAACTGATTGCTAACGACGCCGAATTCAAAACTTATATAAATAATAAGTGACATAAAGTTTATTTTTGTGGAATAATTATAATAAAAGGATAATCAATTTGGAACCTCAAAATATAGCGAGTATTTAAATTTATTTTATACCCCTAAGCCACTTTTCAGGACCTTTAGGGCGGTAAGCTAGCAATTTCCCCATAGGAGACAAGATGAAAACGATTCCCACATAAAAAAATAAATATAAACATTCGAGAGCAATCCCGAATGATTGTTTGGATTCCTCCGGCGAAAAGACAAAAGAAAATTTAACATATTAAAAATGTCACAATACCCAAAATTTTCAGCACTTTAATTTTAAATATTTTAAATCAAATAAAATCATTTAAAACGAGAAGGCGTGTCGGTTCGTAACACCTTCAAAACAGGTGTAGGTCCCTGGATAGGGATAAATGAATGACGATGGCCCACAATAAATAAAATAAACAAACCCACTTAGGTTTGACAGTTTGGCGCCTCCGCGTTCCAATTTAAATTTTCTCAACACGCACAATAAGAAATATTAAAAATTTAATTTCTGGTTCGTAACAGCAGATAAATTGATGTAATTTGTAGGGTATATTGGCATCATGAATATCTCAAAATTTGCCAAAGGATTTTTCAAAATATTGAATTTAAAAATTTTTATGTACATTTTGAATTTTCGTAAAATTGATTTTTCGACTATAACTTCTTAAATAATGAAAATTCAAAGCTTATGTGAAGGAAAGAAAGATTCCTTGCATCGAGACGAATCGATTAACCTGTAAGATTAATGAATTTTATTGAATTTTAAGAAAATAATGATTATTTTTAATTTTGAAAATTTTAATTTCTAAATGCTTCCTCTATGAGGAAGCAAATTTATTTGCAACATTATCATAATGAGGAAGCATAGTGCTAAAAAAAACAGCAGAAAAAAATATAAATATAGTTAAATGGAACACCCGAGATCGAATTCACAGCTAGTTTATATTTTTTCGGAGGCTCCTCTGAGCGCTCCGAAACGTTTGGATAAGGATCTTAAGGATCTTAAGGATCTTACGGCACTCAGGAAGGAGATTGATGAGCTAAATTTAAATGTAGAAGGTCAGTTTTATGGAGCTGGGATAGCAGAGTAAAGATAAAAAAATCAGCAAGCTCATATTTTGAAAATTTCATACCACAAATACGTTTTCGAACTTTAAACGCGTTTTTCTCGAAACTATGTTTTTCAAATCAGTGTGCAGAATATCTCGCTCAATTTTTGTCCGATTGACTTGAAATTTTAATCCCAACTTCTTAGATAGATTTTCTGTCGAAGTACATACGATTTTAATGATTGATAAATTATCACGTTTGTAGTTTACAATTTAATGTCGATTTTTTGCTAAAAAATGAAAAAAAAAATTTTAACTCATACAAATTTGTGAATTTTCAAACAAAAAAAATCCTATGTACTTCGACAGAAAAACAATTTTAAATTAAGAAAAAATTTTTTTTGCAATACATGCATGAAAATGGCCACATTCCGTGTCCATAAAGCGTGCGGAAAATTCCAGATTCCTCTACTCTGAGAATAGCGTGCGGGAATGTAACATTCCCGCACTGAATCATTTACGAGCGCTTGTGAGTTAGTCGGGAATTAATATTCACACGGCATGTGGCGCTATCACGCGGCGTAGCCGGACAACTCAACTGAGGAATTTTCCTTACGCTTTATGGACACAGAATGTGGCTTTTTTCATGCATTTTTTACAAAAAATATTATGTGTGACATGTGCTGGAAGTTGAATATTCTACTCGTGTGGAATGTTCAACTTTCCGCACTTGTAACACAAATAGCTATTTTTTGTTCTAAATGACACACCAGGACTGCTATGCTGCACACCGATTTCATCCTCCAAAAAATTTGTTTTTCGTTTCTTATACTACCACGACGCCATTTTGTCGTAAATACATAAATAAAAAATATTTTTGAGAAATTTAATATAATATGTGTAATTAATATGTGTAATTTTTTTTATCCACCACATACAACTTGAGAAAAAAATTCACAAAAAAAGCTTTTTTCAACGCGCCTGGGAAGTGTAACCTCTTAAGGTTCCATGGACCTTAAGGAGAACATTTAATCAGGGCACTCGCGCTTTGCGCTCGATATTTGATTTAAACCTCGTGCGTCGCGCTCGGCTCTGTCTAACAATATTTTTCATGTTTAAAACGAAAACTACTCATCCTATCAAAAAATGTGTTACATCCTGAGAAGTGAACACATCTCCAAATTTTAATTTAATTTAAATAAAAGTTCCTCGTTTTGGAAAGGAAAGGATTTTCCTTAACCGGGATGAGGATAACCACTCGACTCAAAATAAATGAACGAAGTAAAATATGAGTGAGTTTATTTTTAAATTACAAAAGATAACTTTGGCCTGGCCTTTCAAAATCATCCCCCCCCCCTCTCTCTGGATCTGGATCTGGATCTGGATCTGAAAAAAGACAGAAATTTAGTTCCGATCTCCTTTTCAGAAAAAATCTTTAATATTTTAAAGAAAAGACCTGCTTACCTGTAAAATAGTATTGTAGACGTTGAATTGGCCCTTGGGGCGAGGCTAGTCTCCGCTTTCAGGAAGATTCAGTGGACCACTTGGAACAGACTTTGATTATTGTTGGGTTGCATCTTGATGATTCACAGACTCGAAAAACTGATTGAGGACAGACTTGACAGAACTTGAAGAACAGATTGAAACAGACTGAAACAGACTTCAAAAACAGACTGAGTATTAGATGTTGTAGATTCAGCAGACAAAAACAGACTGACACTTAGATGTTATAGATTCAGCAGACAAAACAGACTTGTGAGGACTTGGGACAGACTGTTACGTCTACAATAGAAGTTAATTTTGCTCACACGCGTCTTAACGCAACGCATCGCATACGTTCTGACGTCATGAACGAATTATTGCCAACTGTTGCAAATTTCAGTCCGTCCAAGTTCCTTCATTCAATAGTTCGTTCATGACGTCGGAACGTATGCGGAGCGTTGCGTTAAGACGCGTGTGAGCAAAATTGACTTCTATTGTAGACGTATGTAGCATCCAAGATGGCCGCTATACATGGTCGAAGGGTGGTTAGGGTCCGTTCGTGGTTCAACGGAAATGGATAATAATAGAATATTTTATGATTTCTGTGAAATCATAGCGAGGAAACTGATTCGGGGACTTAGAATATTAAGAAGCGTGGGGTGCACGTGTTCCCCTAGTTTCATAAAAGTACACTAAAACCTCGTTTAAGTTGACACCCGTTTAAGTTGATGTTCGTTTAAGTTAACGGGATGCCGCTCGTTTAAGTTGACGCGTATCTCCCCACCAAGTTCTCTGCGCGCCACCCATCTTATTGTTAGTCTTTTTGGCCCCGCACCCCGCATAACTAACCTTATCATCAGTGTATGTGAGTTTGTAAGCGGATTTTTAAATATTACCTGACATTATTGTGGTCATGATAATTATTCGTATATTATTCAAATCCTCCTGCCAAGCCGGCTTTCTTTTTTAAATTCAGTTTTTATTCAAAATTTCGATGAAAAAAGATAAGGGTGACAGAATGATAAAGGTGTACATAATGATGTGTAACGATGGGAACGGGGAAACATGTGTGTGGGTCGGTGTGTCAGCCAATTGCAACAGACGAACGAAGGGGCCCCTCTCGTGGTGAGTTTGGTGAGAAACATAGTGGGAGACACCACCGCGTCAACCTAACTGAAATGTTTACATTTCGAAGGCGTCAACTTAAACGGGGTTTCAGTGTAATTTAATGTTTTCTTTGTTGTCACCCTTCGTTTGTATGACAATACGAAGATCAGTATTAGAAGCGTGGGTAGAGAAAGGGTGTCCCCTCATAGGTGAGAATTCAGGTGTTCGAATTTAAGACAGTAAACTGAATTTTATAGATTTCTTTAGAAATCTTTTTAGAACATATACGTTCTTTTGATATTCGAAGATGACCACGATTTTAGTCTTCATCTATGGTTAACAATTATTGACTTATAAATTTAGGTTTTGTAGGCGTACATAAAAAGAATATGTTTCACATTCTAGATTCGTTTTAGATTTTTAGATTTCTTTAGAAGAAAAGGATTCGGATGGGTAGATTTGGTTTTACGACTTACGTGGATTCTTTTTTAACAATAGAGTTTTCTATTTTGTATCTATTAAGTTTTATGATTACATAGTTCCAATGTGTTTTCTTTAGAAAATTCGTACACGGAAAAAATAAGTGATCCAAATAATGGAAAAAGTTTGCGAAATTTTAACAAAATAGCAGTTCACTTTTGGACAGAGCTAAAATTTGTCAGAAATTGGAAGAGTTAACTTTGTAAAGTTTGATATGCAATTTTGTTAAAATATGAGATAAATTGACGAGTCATTAGAAAAATGTTTGTGAAAATTTGAGTAAAAAGGAAAAGAACTAGTGTAAC
>CAJFCO010018293.1:173447-184121 GCA_904066015.1 Synergus gifuensis
ACACACACACACACACACACACACACACACACACACACACACACACACACACACACACACACCCGGACAATTGATTAGAATGTTGTATTAGTCATTTATCACGTGAGGAAAGTTTAATTAAACGATTTTAAAAATATTGGAAACTGTATCGAAAACAAAGCTTCCTCTATGAGGAAGCAAAAAAGGTTCAAATCGATTAAGAAATAGCTTCTGAATATCAATTTTTCCGCGAAATTTTTTTAACCCTCTGTGCGCCGGATAGAAATTGTACTAATTCGGGTTCTAAATAGTTTGTCTCACTTATTAAGGTTCTAGTTCAATATATTTTCAGCATATTTATTAAATTTCGAAAATTAAAGAATTTTGGGGAATTTAATAATTCGCTATTTTTCTCATTCATTAACTGTACAAAATTCGAAAATCATTATATAATTCGATGAATTTGGATTTCGGAAACTTCAAAATTCGAGAATTTATACGTTTTCATTTCTATGTATGTCAATGAAATAACTTTGCCTTTATTCCTTCAAAGATAAACTTTCAATTAAATTCCTGTAACTTTGGTGAGTTAACTTCCAACTTCTGTAAACTAATATATATATATATATATATATATATATATATATATATATGTACTGTACCACTATCGGCAGACGCGTAGACGACATAACTCTTAAGGGAAATAATTGGTATTCTATATTTACATTTCAAATAATCGTAAATTAAAATCACAAGTGGAAGGTAGAATCGGAAGTTAAAGACCAGTTAAAGAAACCAGGATAGCTTCAGTAACATTTTACCTATTTAAATATTTGTACAACTAAACACAATAGACATTGATCGATATTTCTCCTTAGTAAAATTATCTTTTGTTCTATGGAAAGTTAATCTATGTACTTTTAGATGAAAATGAGGAAAACCCGATAAACGTTAACTGGATTATCACAGGTTAAACGAAATTGATTAATCGAATATTGGCGTGTCAGACAATTTTTTTATGATTCTACCTCTGAATAGACACTTTAACGTAACTCTTGAAAGAAAGTATTAATGCTTCTCATTTGTTGTCAGCGACAAAAAGAGTTGCAAAGCTTTTAACCGAGAAAAGTTTCAAAAGTCAAGAAGAAATTTAAATTAATTATTTATTCCTCGTACTCTCATGAAAAATACATTTTTTCCTAAAAAGCATTCTTTAAAAGTCCAAGCTATGTAATTCATATAAACCTGTTAAAAAATTAATGTTTTGAAACCAAATTTTTGTAAGACTTGAAAAAAATACAAGGACATTTCAACTAGAATGATGAAAATTAATAAAGCAACAGATATTATTGATCCCTTTTCTACAATTATGTATTGATAATTAGAACGACGTGTTTAAGTGCACGGTAATCAGAATCATTATAATCTCTTGAAATCGGATGGAGGATTAAGGGTCAAACTTTAATATTAATTCTGGGGAAAAAATTTCAAATGATGAATCATAATAATTTTTCGTAATGAATTATAATAATAATGAATTTTAGATACTCATATATTCTCTCCAAGGGTGTTTAAAATTATTTTTTAGACTTTCAAAGTTTCAAATGTGTAACATAAAATTTCGGAATAAAGTCAATTTTATCTGTGTTTTAAAACATAGCATTACTAAATTTTAATTCAAATTTATTATTAATATTGCTTTAAATATCCCTCTAGAATAACAAAATAATAATTGATAATCGACATTCGCTTTTGATGCAAAAGTTTTATCTCATAATCATTTCAACGACTGCGTAATAAACCCTTGAAAGCATAATTTGAAAATTGACACATTAAATCCGATTTGGCCTTGAATATCTGATTTCCAATCACGGAACGTTTTGCATTTCGATCATGTCAGTTACATGACAAAACAGAAATGCATGTTATGCGTAATCAAACGTAAATTATTTCAGTCGATGGAGAAATGGCTTTCATTTAAATATCGTGTAGCTTCATTTAACCAAACTAGAATAGTACGTTGAACAAGGATATGAAAAACTTATTTGACCGGCTCATGCTCTACGGAATTTTTTTCAACCATAATGATGATAATGATGATGATGATGATGATGGAGATCGATGACAATGATGCGGATAATTTTTTGTTCTTTCATTTTGTTATTTTACTACAAATCTCAAAATTCAGTAACTGGCACACTTCTTTCCAAACATCAAAGTGACTTGACTTTCAAGAAAGAACTGATAGAATTTTTAGTTCCGCAAATAGGATTTTCAGCACAAGTTTTGAAAAACTCGATTTTCTCAAGGGTGGGAAGAACTAGATACTTAAGTTGCAGTTTGACATAAACTAAAACATGATTTACTTCCTGAAATAAGAATGACTGCAAGAAATGCATTTACGAAGAATGTGCCTGCGAAGCGGGCAGATTTTTTTTAATGTTACCTGAACCTATATACCTGGAACTGGAAGAAACAATTTCTCAAAATCGAAAAAAATTTACTTATTTTAAAAATATCCTGTGTTTGGAGAAATACCCATTAATTAATTATTATAATTACCATAATAATTATAATAAATCATAAGTTATAATTACTGCCGTGATCTGAAAGAACACCGTTAAGTGACACTTGCACTTAACGGTGTTCTTTCAGATCACGGCAGATTAAATAAGTAACGGATAATTAAAGTAATTCCATTAAACAATGGGATGAATTAACTAGCCCATTAAATTATAAAAATCTATCAAAAATTAGATGGAAAATTGTAAAAGAAGGAGCAGAAATGATGACAATGGATGAAAATTGTATTGCATAATATGATGCATATCACATTATCGACAAAGCTGACAACTCTTGCCAATTACACACTTATAATGAACACATCATCATATTATTATAACGAACTTACGTGCACAGGTCTAAACTAATTGTTACGAAAGCAATTAAAATTATTCGTACTGATCGACATTAATTGTAATGAAAACCAATCATATAATATTTTCACTATATATGAATATTGAGAGCTGTTGAACACGACAATTAAAAGAATTCCGTATTAAAATGAGGACCGGATGTTTCATCATCAGCGAATAAATGACATTTAATTTGTCATAATCATCGAGGAAATACGCGATTCATTTATTTCTGCTTATTTTCTACATATCTTTTTTATATAATTAATATCAATAATTAAAAACCTTGACTTCTAAATCTTATTCCAGTATTTCAAAAATTGTACAAAATTTCATTTGACTATCATCGACTTTTGAGAAATCGGAAAAAAAATTATTTGAATGGGTTTTAAAAATTACCAAAAATGTCAAGAGATTTTAAAATGAAAATAACTTTCATCTATTTAAGAAGATTTTAGGATTAATTTTCCACAGATAGTAAAATATATTGATAATATAATCGATAATGATATTTATTTAAACACGAGGCGTCTTCAGTGCACTGATGGGTGCAAAGGATTTTGTTTATACGTATAATGTCCTGCACTTCCTATATTTTCATTTTTTTTTCAACTAATTTCAGTTTCTTCTAGGTGAAAATTCACCAATGACTACTACAATAATTTTGAATGATTTGTTTTACTTTCTACTTTTGCGTGCGAGGTCAAAAACCAACAAATATCCGGTTTTACCCTACACTCTCCCTTATTCATGTTCAGAATATGACTATGTAAATAATAAAGATAGAATATCCTTCGAAACAGTTATGTCGAGCCACTTAATGGCACTATCATACGTAAAAAGAGTATACTGGGCAATATAAAGAAAATCTGGGCTTGTTTCTTCGTCAATTCGTCAATGCTTTGACTTTAGATTTCGACTTTTCGACGAAAAAAAAGGTATACACAGACTGATAAAGTGTAGATTTAGATGCAGGCCATGAGAGATCACGCACGTTTAAGCTCGTACACTGAACATTCAGGTCGGAGGGTTGAGACCTCCTGTTGTCAGACCTCCGATCCCGCGGGCATTCCCGCAGGATTACGGGTTGCTGTCTAGATTTCCATGAAGGCACAACACTACACATAACATAATATATATGATTATATGTATGTTTTATGTTATGTGTTGTTTATTATGTTATACGAAAGCTTATCTTGCACATAATCATGCCCTTATAGCTATTCTCGTTTCAATTAACATTTCATTCAACCCCGCATAAAAAATTCAGTTACCCATTTTCCCGTGAAATTTCGATACAACATTTAGTACCAAGATGAGATGCTTATTGCCATGGAAAGAGCAAAGAAGCTTTGATATCAATAAAAGATATTTTGCAAATGGGTGATTCTCCACAAACAGGGCACTTTTATGTCCAAAGAATATATTAGTAAAACTATTCGTAGAAACATTATAGAACTTGGTGAAGATCTTCATTTTAGTGTCTTATAATGTATTTCGAAGTAAAATTTAGATTATGTGATGATAACTCAGAAGAAAATACCATTATATACCCAAAAAACGGGTTTGAAGCATGTCCACGTATGTCAAATGCATTTTTCAGCCTCATATTTAAAATATGAGGCTGTTATGAAATTCATTCTTAACAGTCTTACAATATAGCTGAAAAGGTATTTTAAAGTAATATTTTAATTTAACTATAATATTCATAATAATATATATCAAAATATGGATGTCTCTGAAAACAGTGTGGAGGTCACGACAATATACATATTGCTATATAGTTTAACTATTAAGATTAATTTTCTCGGTCCGGCTTTGTGATCAAGTTGAAGAAAAAACCTCTCACCACTCAATATGTACTTTCTTTGAAAACCACGAAAAATGTAAGGAAAACATTGCGTATTTTTATTAGTTTCGATTGTTGTGACTGGGAATATCTTTTACATTTCTCATTCGAATAGAGTGCATCAAGTATAGAAATATCGTGTGAAACGGAATAAAATTTTTTGCCAAAGGATTTTATGATTAATTCTGTTTCCAATCTGTGCAATCATTTTTTGTGTTATTTTCAATTGGCGTTACTTCAATTGTCGTGATAATCTTTTAGACATCTCAGGGGTGAACCAATAGAAAATATTACCCGTCTAATAAAATTTTACAAAAAATTATTTTGACCATAATTCTGTGAACGAATGATGTTTTTTTGGTTAGATAAGAAATAAAATAAATGAATGCAACAATTTCAGTAATTTTAAATGTAAAATAAATTAAATTTTCATTTTTGAATCCTTTGATACTACGATCCTGAAATTCTGAATTTCGTTAAAGGTTTACCTTGTTTTTACACCTTGTTTACATCGTCAGCTGAAAGTATTGTTTTACAGAAAAAAATGCCAAAATGTGATAAGCGTCAATTTCGCCTTTTACTTTACAATTAAAAAATCTGCCCGCTTCGCGGGCACATTCTTATCGCGCGCTTCGCGCTCCGAAATATTTACACGTCGCGCTTCGCGCTCCGTGTTGCGCGCTTCGCGCGCTTGTGTCTTTCGTGAAGCTTGCGCTTTACAGGACGCTTGAACCTATATGTTTTTTTTTAATTTAATTAAATTATATATTTTTTATATATAATTTATATTTTGACATTTTAATTTATTTTTTCATATTTGTAATTTATATTTTTATATATTTTTAAAAATTTAATTAAATTAAATTTAAATTTAATTAAATTACAGCTTTGAACGCAGAAGTTAATTAATTTACTTATGGTTCTATCGACCTTAAGGAAAATAAAGAAAAAATGTTCCTCTTCACATATTTTCTTGTAAAAATGAATATTTACTTGCATAAGTATTTACTAGGCCCATTTTCATGATCGAAGTAATTCGCATTTTCCGTCTGCATCCATTGAAAATTGAAAAAGTCGATGCTGCATCGGAATAAGTATTTGATCGCGTAATTTTTTCTTTCAACTTGACACCTGCTGTACCTACCGCTCCGTTAACGAAATTATCCAATTTACGATTTCTCTACGAGCAAGTACAACTTTTGTTACTTGTTGCGCGAGCAACAAGCTGAGCTAATTGATAGAAGAATATCCTGACCTTTTACCGTAAACCACATATTCGCTTCACACTCTGATTTTCACCTTACATGAAGCTTGAAATCCTTGTATCTAAACCAAACAAGCATGCTTTATAGCTTTCAGCCCATGTTTACTTGAGCATTATAGAATGACTTAAAATGAAGATCTATTCCATCCCATATAGGCTCTCCTGTATTTAGCTACTGTATTAAACTATCATCCAACAGTTCAAGAGCTCATAACTAGATACGTGATAGGATGGTGGTAAAGTTACTTCAAATCTTATATCAACTCACTATATGTAGCTGCGATGCAATGCATGACATGGCTTTGTTACCTATTTTCATTGTTATGTCAAGCTTTATTACTCTACTTTCGAAAGGGTAGAGTTTAATATATTTAATATATTTATGTATTTAACATATTTCCATATTCGTTTTATCATATGCACTTATGCAGTGTTTGACAGTAACGCGTTACTTATAACGCGTTACCAAAAAAGTTACTTTTTTTTAGTAACGGTAACGGTAACGCGTTATTTTTTTTTTAAAGTAACGGTAACGGTAACGCGTTACAATTTTTTGGTAACGGTAATACTAAGTAACGCACGTTACCAAACGTTACTTTATAAAAATTTGGAATGCCCAGTATTAGATTAAATATTTAAATATCAAGAAAACCAATCAAATGGTGTGCTTTCTTTACAGTAACTTACTGCTCTACATGATGCAATTATGTTATATATGTATCAACAAAATATTTTTTCTCCATTAAAATGCGCCATGATGATTGTGGAACAATTTTTAAATTGTAAGGTTCAATTATTCATCCGGTATAATACAGGATTACCGAGCAGTGCATCCGTTGAGCGATTATTCAGTACAGCTGGACTGATTCTTTTGGATAAAAGACATCGTATGAGTGATGATCTTTTCGAAAAATTAGTATTATTGAAGAAAAATAGAATTTTTTATGGAAAGTCTAGTGTATAGATGTATGATTTATGAAACTGTATAAACTGATGTATTAAAAATTTAATTTAAAAAAGTAACGTAAAGGTAACGCGTTACTTTTTTTCAGTAACGGTAACGGTAACGCGTTATTTTTTTTTTAAAGTAACGGTAACGGTAACGCGTTATTTTTTTTTTAAGTAACGGTAACGGTAACGCGTTACTTTCAAACAGTAACGTGTCAAACACTGCACTTATGTTATAGCCCTCTAACAAAGCTATCAAACTGATCAGTCGTCAACATTGGAAATGTCGATTGAAAGTCGAAATTTCAGTAAAAATAGTCGAAAAATTTTTCCTAATAAATTTTTTCGATAAAAAAAAATTGAAAGACATAACATTTTGAAAATCCATAAAAAATGAAAAAATAACTTAAATTAGAAGCCAAACAACGCACGATATGAAAAAAAGTCTAAAGATGAAAGATATTTCTTTTTGAACGCCTTATAGGATAGACATAACAACTTTTTGAATTTCCTTAAAAAATCGAAAATTTAAATTTTGAGCCAAATAACGAGATGCAGAGAAAATGATAAGGAACATAGTTATTGGTCTTGAAAATATCTACAAGTTCTCCTTTGGCCATTTTTCAATAGGATTAGTAGTTTTCGTTTTAATCATGAAAAATATTGATAAACAGAGCCGAGCGCGAAGCGCGAGGTTTAAATCAAATATTGAGCCCGAAGCGCGAATGCCCTGATGAGAATGTGCTCCTTAAGGTCGATAGAACCTTCAGTAAATTAATTTACATTTGCATTCAAAGCTGTAATTTAATTTAATTTAAATTTAATTTAATTATATTTAAAAAAATATAAATTATAAATAAAAAAAAATAAATTGAAATATAAATTATATATAAAAAATATATTTTTTAAAATAATAATAAATATACTAATATATAATATAAATAATAATATATAAAAATAATATATAATAATAAATATAAATATATAATTTAAAAAAACATATAGGTACAAGCGTCCTGTAAGGCGCAAGCTTCACAAAGGTCACAAGCGCGCGAAGCGCGCAACACGAAGCGCGACGTGTAAATATTTCGAAGCGTGAAGCGCGTCGATCGAACCATAGTCGAATCCTCGCGCGCCGTAGGCGCGCTCATCTTTATTACTAGTTCTATAAATTTAGTTTCGGCAAGTGTTTGGAAACAAAATATCAATTTCTCTTGTTTAGAGAATAAGGCGAGAGGTCCAAAGCGAATTGGGTGGTATGTTTGAAATAAAGACAATTCGACGAATAAGTCAATTCTACGAATAAATGGACAAGAGTGGGACGATTTTATGAGAGACCAGAGATGATTTGAAGCTCTTATGATACGCATTGATACGCATTGTACTTAAAAATTATTCTTATACCTTATATATAAGCATATATAATGGTTATTATAAACCTTTATACTGTATTCAATAAATTAATTAAACTAAATATTCTCGTGAAATTAAATTTAGCGAGAAGTACCTCAAAGGTACAAAACAGCAAGCCAGGGCCTAAAATCACTAGCGGTTCTTTTTTGAATAAAGATTTTCAAAAGAACGAGATTTTTGAGGAGCCAACAAGAGGCAAAATTTCAAAATAAAAAAAAAGTAGTTTTTAACATTTATATCGATTTTCGAAAAACAAAATAAAATGATAATTAATTTCTAAAATATTGAAATTCATATTTTCTCTATATTTCTTATAGACATTAAGTAAATGTTCATAATCTGCTTTAAAATTTTTATCGTAAACAATTTCGTGACTAGAAGTTATATATTATTACGTTTTAAAATTATTTATCTAAATACATAAATTCTGAAGTTTACAATAGTGTTTAGAAATTCTGCGGAAATTTTTTTTTTAAACAAATAATTTTACGATACTGTCTTGATCTTAATCAAAATATCATCCATATTTCTTAATTGTGTAATACATGGCGTGGAATTTTCTGCAGTAAACTGTATGTGAACCCACGACTTATAATAACAGAAATAGATTAGGCGAATAATAAATGAAACAAACAGTACAGTTTTTATAACAAAAACGTGGCTTACGTAGGAACTATTTGGATCCTGGTTAGTATATAAAGCAATAGATTTTTCCCAAAAAATTATCAGTCGTCGAGAGTCAAGTATAAGTTTTCAGATTTCGAAAAAATGAAGGTTCTTACTTGCACTCTACTCCTCTACTTCGTGGGTTTCTTAAGTTTTGTTCGTAAGTATAATTAAACAATAAATAAATATTGCATACTCTCAAAATGTTGTCAATATTGATTGATTGTTCTAAATTTTTTAAATGACAGCATCTATTTTTTGTACTACAACTTCATGAATCTAATAAAACAATTAAACTCATCTCCCGATCGACGGCACCGCTCCGGGGTTGAGTGCCGTGAATCGGGCGAAATTAAAATAGATCGAGCGAACACTCTGACGTCACCACTCAGGACCGTATATATGTAGACTCTGAGATTCGCTAATTCCTATACTACGCAGGCTACGCATTACGGCACTGACTTCGAGGTCACTTCGAGCGCCGGCACTTAAGTGTAGGCTGTCAAGGGACGCCCGGGGGGACGCAGAATCAGCCAAGCGTGAAAAGTGCCATCGATCGGAGTGCCGTCGATCGGGAGTTGAGTGTAATTAATTCGCAAAAAACAATTTAATTTAAGTATTAGGTTAGGAGTTGCAGATGTATGGGAATTGGCTTAGGGGTCGTTTTTTGAAAAATAAAAGTGCTATGCTTTGGGGCACTGGCTTAACTATAAGAGCACTTAATAAGCACTTAATTCCTATGTAAAGTGGAATTTAATTCAAGTAATAGTTTAAAAGTACACTGAGAGAAATAGTACCTAGTCAGGTTAACTAGAAAGGACAAGTTAATTGTAAAACTATCTGTGAAGTTGTATCAATTTTTGTGCTCATTCAATGAGCACTTTGCTTCCTGTAAGCAAATGTGATTTGCTTCCTCATAGAGGAAGTATTAAGCATTCAAGTTACATCAGCATTCAAGTTTGATTATTTGAGAAGTTATATTCGAAAAATTAATTTTCGAAAATTAGAATAAAGCACAACTTTCTTATTTTTCAATGAAATGTATTAATCCAATAGGTCAATTGATTCGTCTCGACGCAAGGAACCTTTATTTTCCTTACGTTAGAGAAGTAATAGTTGAAAAACTAATTTTTCAAAATTAAATAGAACCATAACTTTGTTACTTTTCAATGAAATGAAATAACATTATAGACCAATCGATTCGTCTCGATGCAAGGAACATTTATTTTCCTTACGTCAAGTCAAAATATTGATTATTTGAAAAGTTATAGTCGAAAAATTAATTTTTGAAAATACAATTAACCATAACATCCTTATTTTTTAATGAAATGCATTAACCATAGAGGTCAATCGATTCGTCTCGACAAAAGGAATCTTTATTTTCTGTACATTAGCTTTCAATTTTGAATATTTGAAAAGTTATAGTGAAAAAATGAATTTTACGAAAATTATAAAAGTACATAAAACTTGTAAAATTATATATTTTGTTAAACCTTTGTAAGAAATTCAACTAGGTATATAGTGGAATAACTATGCAAAATTTCATCAATTTATCTCTACGCGTTTTCAAGTATTGCTGGATCGTCACACACACACACACACACACACACACACACACACACACACACACACACACACAT
>CAJFCO010018295.1:0-13631 GCA_904066015.1 Synergus gifuensis
TCGTCGTTTGAAGCCACGACTTTCGTCGTTTGAAACGACGTGGATCGTGGCTTGAAACGACGATCGAGCTGCAACCAAAAATAAGCCCCGCCCATATCGAAACGCTTGCGCAGCGGCGTGTTACATTCAGCAAAATTCATGCTGCGTAACAGCTAAGTATTTCTCGTGTATTTATAATAATTATTTATTATTATTTATGGATCTTAATTTTTAAAACAATTTAAAAGGAGTTATTAAAATATATATTATAGGTTATAATGACACATTTATATGCTTGTACGCGCTTCGAAACTGGAGGCGTGGCCTAATTCAGGAATGCAAGAGTTTCGTAGTTTCAAACGACGAGAGTCGTAGCTTCAAACGACCAAGCGATTCGTAGAATGAAACGACGATATTCGTCGTCTCAGGCGACGATTCATGTCGTTTTGAACGACGATCAAGACTCGTAGCTTCAAACGACGAATAAGCGTCGCTTCAAACGCTGATTTTTCTCTCCGTGTGGTCAATAACAACCAGCAACACAATTAGGGACTCTAAACATCAAAAGTTATACTAATAAAGGGTTATAAACAAATATAAAAAGTTTTTTTTTGTGAGCGACTGGGGGTCGCATATGTGGAAATACGGTCGGACATGACACCGCAACACAATTAGGAACCATTTTCTATTAAATTAAATAAACTGCCATTTTTGGACTCTATACATCAAAAGTTATACTAATAAAGGGTGATAAACAAATATAAAAATTTTTTTTTATAAGCGGATGGGGGTCGTATATGTGAAAATACGCCCGGACATGACACCGCAACATTATGGACCATTTTCTAACAAATTAAAAAAACTGCCATTTTTGTACTCTATACATCAAACGTTATACTAATAAAGGGGGTCGCATACATATGCGACCCCCATCCACTCACAATAAAAAAATTTTTATATTTGTTTATAACCCATTATTAGTATAACTTTTGATGTATAAAGTCCAAAAATAGCAGTTTTTTTAATTTATGAGAAAATGGTCCCTAATTGTGTTGCGGTGTCATGTCCGAGCGTATTTCCACATATACGACCCACATTCGCTTACAAAAAAAACCTTTTTATATATGTTTATAACCTTTTATTAGTATAACTTTTGATGTATAGTCCAAAAATGACAGAGTTTTTTTAATTTATTAGAAAATGGACCCTAATTGTGTTGAGGTGTCATGTCCGAGCGTATTTCCACATAAGCGACCCCCAGACGCTCAAAAAAAAAACTTTTTATATTTGTTTATAACCCTTCATTAGCATAACTTTTGATTTATAGAGTCCAAAAATGGAAGAGTTTTTTAATTTATTAAAAAATGGTCCCTAATTATGTTGCTGGTTGTTATTGACCAACATTTGATGTTTTTTATTTTAAAATATCCATTTCCGTTGTGAAATACCAAACATAACCTCCAAATACCCTAACTTATGAGATTTTACCAATATATGATGATTTGTATTTTAAAATATACATTTCTGTTGAGAAATACCAAACATAACCCTAAATACCCTAACTGATAAGATTTTACCAATATTTGATGATTTGTATTTTAAAATATCCATTTCCGTTGTGAAATACCAAACAGAACCTCAAAATACCCTAGCTGATAAGTTTTTACCAATATTTGATGATTTGTATTTTAAAATATCCATTTCCGTTGAAAAATACCAAACATGACCTCAAAATACCCTAACTGTAAGTTTTCACCAATATTTGATGATTTTTATTTTAAAATATACATTTCTGTTGAGAAATACCAAACATAACCTCAAAATACCCTAGCTGATAAGTTTTTACCAATATTTGATGATTTTTATTTTAAAATATCCATTTCCGTTGTGAAATACCAAACATAACCTAAAAATACCCTAACTGATAAGATTTTACCATTATTTGATGATTTTTATTTTAAAATATCCATTTCCGTTGTGAAATACCAAACATAACCTGTAAGTACTCTGGCTGGTTATATTTTACAAATTTTACACTTGTTATTTAATAGTTTTTATTTCTTTTGAGAAACTCTTATTTATTTTCATTAATATTGGATTTCAATAATAATATAAATAAACATTCTCTTTTCTGTTTAATTTTGTCATCGCACAAGGAATATATTCGTTGCGCCATCTATTCATCATTATAAAAAATAAGGGAGCTGCTTCCATTTATTGACTTTGTCCGATTTTTTACAACCGTTTGACAATCTGTTTGGTCTGCATCGCAGTTTCAAAGTCGTACACTCTGAAATTATCGTTCGTATGAGAAAAATTTCATCTGTAAAATTCGAGGTCTGCAAATCGATCCCCTACCCAGTTTAGTGTGCCTGTCACATGTTCGTCCTATTTCTTTTCGAGTCTTTTAAATTAGTCTGATGATAATGCACTTGTTTTTGGTTCGATATAAATTAAATTTAGTTTCTGGATTTATCAAATTGACTTGATTTAATTCGCTTTGTAAGACAAACTAATGAATTTCCGAACTATATTCAATTACGTAACATTTTCTATTCTCACGTTGATTATATAACTCGATTAATTTATTATTTAATTCTGCTTTAACTTTTATTTTTGAAATATATCAAACTGTTTCTCATATGAAATCTGGTCTCGATTTCTTTCCGTTATGCTTATTTAACACCACTGACCTTGAGATGTCACGATGACCTTTCCGATGAGCTAGTAGTTTTTTTGTTTATAGGATTTTCAGGATTTATAAGATTTTAGAATTCATCGTCATTTATTAAAATAAATGACTGGCGCGATATAAATTTGAATTCCTTTAGAATAAAGTAAATTATTAATTTTACAGATTTTCGAGACGTAGTTTCGTGGTCAGAGACGAGATCACGTTACACTACATCCACGTCTATCTCTTCCAATACACACTTCTCTAGCTCTTTCAATCTATTGCCTATCCCCGTCTATCTCTTTCTATCTCCTTTTCAATCAAAGTTTACTCTATCTCTTTGAATCAGCGCTTCTCTATCTCTACTTATCTTTTGCCTATTACAGTCCATCTCTTTCTATCTCTTTGTTACTCAAAATCGCTCTTATCTCCTTCAATCCCAAGTTCTCTATTCCTTCCTATCTCCCGCCTATTTTTGTCTAACCCTTTCTATTTCCTTATCAAAGTCAATTCGTTCCTACCTCTTTCAATCTCTACTTCTCTATTCCTTTCTATCTCATGCCTATTCTCGTCTATACCTTTCTATCATCTTGTCAATCAAAATTATCTCATATCTCTTTTCATCCCCACTTTTCTATCCCTTTCAAACTCTCGCCGATTCCCATTTACAGTCGACTCCCGTAAATTGAACATTCGCCACATTGAACAGTTCATATTTTGATACACTCCCCACCACTCTTTCAAATTTTGTACACTTCGTTTTGTTTTGGAAGCGCGCGCACCAGTTATCAATGCTGTACCTACTTCACGTATATTCTCAATTGAATGTCAAAACACATAAATTTCGAGTATACGTCACTGCAATATTCTCTTGCCATGCGCAAGGGGCGTGGTTTATGAAGTGTTCAATTTTTGAGTTTTTCGATCCAAACTAATGTTCAATATAAGGGAGTCGACTGTATATCTTTCTATCTCCTTATAAATTCAAATTCACTCTTATGTGCTTCTATCCCTTAATTTCTATCGTGGGTTTTTTTAAAAACTAAATTTTTATAATATAAAATCTGATAAACAATAAAATATAAATTATAAATGATAAAATAAAATTTTTCCAAATATAAAATCTGATGATTCCTCTGCATTAATTTTTAAATTATACCAATAAGTTTGTCAGATTATAAAAAAATTTGCCTTTAAATGAGCCCAAGAAATTTTTGAAATGTTCAATATTTAAAAAGTTATTGCTATTTTTATAAAACGTTGATATTTGGTGTTTTTTTAAAACAATTTCTTTAAAAATAGACAAAACGATTAATAGGTTAATTTTAAGCACAATGTTGATAGTTTTTAACTTACTTAAATGGAAAAATGTAATCTTTGATTTGTAATTAAGAGAACTTAAACTATAATCGAAAAACAGGTGGTCTCATAAATTCTGAAGGGTAGTGTATATTCCATGGAGTATAGACATAAGGAGACCAAAGTCCTATACATGAACTTCACGCAAAATAAGAATATTTTTCGGGAAGTACACGCGCCTGAACTTCCCGTGCGTGGAGCTAGTATGCACACCGGTACAAAAATGGCCGCCCATTTGAAAATATAATACATGATATAATAATATAACCACAATTGACTTCAATCATTAATGTGCCTCAAATCTTGTGCAGTTAAATTATATTTTTATAAATTAAAAGTGCAATATCAAAATGGTAAGTAAAATACTCTTATTGAAATTTTATTTCTTTTAAATAATACACAAGATTACGGTAACGGTAATCATGCAATAATGTATCACACAAACGTGTAAATGATATTGCGAATGATATTACTGTCAACCTGTTGTAAAGTTACTAATCACTTACAATTATAATTTTAATAATGCTTGTAATTTGTAATGTTATATTTTTCTACAGAGTTGTAAAAGGAAAGCGAATCCGTATCGCAGATACAGATAAAATAATAAGTGGCAATTATTGTACTGTATATACGTTTTCCTTATCTTATCTAACTTAATTTTTGTACAACTTTCAAAAAATGTATGACCACATTTACACTTGCGCAGAAAATTATGCATTTCAATTAATTATTATTTAATGAATGGCCCAATAATTTCATAAACAATATTGGATAATTATTGACTTTTGAGGTGCATTGAGGTTATATTATTATAATTTCTAATGGGCGGCCATTCTTGTGCATGTGTTCATACTAGCGCCACACACGGGAAGTTCAGACGTATGTACTTCTCGAAAAATTTTCTTATTTTGCGTTACATTACTTTGGTCTCCTTATGTCTATACTCCATGGTATATTCCCCCAATTTACTTCTGAATAAATAAATAACATACATCTATGAAAGAGAAAAGAGCAGATTATAGACGAATAGATGGGCGATAGATTTAGATGCTGGGTTAAGGCTAGAGCACAATGGAGAACTAAGCCTATTCCTTAAACCTAATGATGGTTCTATCCTTTTCTATCGTATTGCTACATCTTTCTTGTTACGTGACCGCAAAAGAGATAGGGCAATATGATAGAAAAGGACAGAACCATAGGTAATAGGTTTAGTTCTCCATTGTGCTCTAGCCCTTAGAAGTGAGATTAAAAGAAATAGGTTATAGTGATTAAGACGACTGACAAAGAGATTGGAAAAGACAGAGTTTGATAAACATAAGAAATAGATTGGGATAAAGCTAAATTGGATGAGTGATATTGGTTTTTACAACATAACTCCTATATCCTTCGTTAGCTCAGTGGATTAAGCGCTGGACTGCGGACTCAATGCGCGCAGGTTCACGTCCCTATAGATGCAGATTTTTCAGTGTTATATGCGTTAGTGGTAAGATTAGAATAATATTATTGTACAAAATATTATATTTATAAAATTAATCTGCATGTTTAAAATATTAAAATTAATAAGTTAATAAGGGAGAGATAACCGTAGGGATAGAAAGAGATAACAATTTCTGGCAAAGGAGATGGATTTAAGGATAGAAAGAAATTCAAACTTTTTCTACGTAGAGATAGACTAAGAGATAGATATTACATAGGAATGGACTTGAGGGATAGAAAGAAATAGATTTCACCGGACACGGAGATACACTAGTGGATAGAAAGATATAGCGCTTTGGGGATACAAAATCAGCTACTTGAAAGGAGATAGAAAAGTTCTATCTGTTTCTATCCACAAATTTCTATGTCTTTCTATCTCTTTACTTCGAGCAGAGATTTCACGATTATGTTTTAAAAAATAATTGAATTAGGGAAAAATTTTCTTTCTCTTTTTCATTTTTAGTATTGAAAATAATCATAGGGCGAAAAAACTTCAAATAGAAAAAAGTTTCGTTTCGTTATTGCATCCGAGACTTCAATTATTAACAAAGGCGCACGTATGATATTCTCGTAGATCAAAATTACATACTCTCAAAACTTTCTATTTTTCTACTTGTCTACTTACACGTGTGACATACAGCGCCTGCATAGCCAGTGTTAGAACAATCACAAAAGAATTCATCAGAATTTTGACGACAGATTCCGGAATGCTTGCAGGGATTTGGATTACATCGGTCCACCATTTGACAAGCGTCGATGACTATATCATTCTTGCAGCAATATTCTTCCTCCCTCCAATCAGTTGGTAATTTGTAATTTCCATCGACACTTATCACTCGCATGCAACCAACAAATCCACGATGGTTATTCGTTCCACCGACCATTCCTCCCAGCATGCCACCGATATAATAAACGGCACCAGTTACCATTTCCAAAAGACGCGTTGTTTTCATTGGTCGACCGTCGACCGTTAATATTAGTGAATTTTTTCCAATAGTCAACATAACTTGATGCCATTTACCATCGTTGAAGGTTTCATCAAAATTGTCTAAAATTGCTTTTGGGTAGTCCTTGGTTTGAATATCTACTTTCAGTTTACCTTCTTCCAAGTACATCTAAAATTTTTATTATTATTAATTAAATAACTAGGATTTTAAAAGAATTTTAAAGAATTGAAAAAAAATCCATAGATTTCATTAAATTTGAAAATATTTCTAGGTATTTTGATAGCTTTCACAAAATGTCCAAGAACTTCCAGGGATGAGAACATTATTTAAAAGGATTTAACGGAATTTCAATTTAAAAAGTGACAACAATGTTTAATAATTCAAAGGAATTGACACCAAAATTCAAAGGAATTCCAGGTAATTGAAAAGAATTCACAGATTTTACATAAATTCAAAACGTCTTACCAGTAATTCAAAAGAATTAAAGGAAATACAATAAAATTCAAAGGATTTTAAGAGAATTGAGAGGAATTCCAATGTTTTCAAGAGATTTCTTAAAGAAACTTTAAGAATGTTTCTTTGATTTTAAAGACTTTTAGGTTATAATTCAAGCGATTTTTAATTATCACAAGAAACTAAAAAAAATCGAAACAATTAAGGCTGATAGAATTTGAAAAACATTCATGTAGAAAAACTCAGACTCCAGGGGCGCAACAAGCACGGGGTTTTGGGTGTCAGGAAACCTAGACAGTAATTCGAGTATACCTACTTGCAATATGCGTGGGTGTCCAAATTATTAGATGGATAATAAAATTCCACACTAAACGCACTTTTTGAGGGTTTGAATTCCTTTCATTTTCCTATTTTTTATTTAGTTTTAATGTGTAGGGTGGCTTCCGACACCCACTGTTTTAAGACCTTGTTGCGCGCCTGTCTAATTCAGTCAACTTTTCAGATGGATTTTAACTTACGTTTTTAAAGGCAAAAGAGGGAAAATTTAGAGTTTTTTGATAGCAAAAAAAGGAAAGAAAAAATGAAAAAACAATGGTAGTTCACCCGTTTTTCGAATAATCACTTTTGTAGTTCCAAGAGAGCGTGAGATTATTCCATGCTAAAAACGGCGGAAATTTTAACTTCTATGATGGAAGAAACTAAATACTGACAGCTGCGAGGTGACTGATAGTCACTGAGCGGCATGAAGGCTCAAGCCATTGTCCTCATTTCTATGAAGACTGTACTGTGCTGACCTCGCTCGGCGATACATACTTTGGCGGGAATGATTTGCATTGCAATATTATTTTTTATTACTAACTCTTACAAATCAACTATATTTTTCTTTTATAATACAAGATCGGACATTTGAAAAGGATGATCGCAGTAATCTTTTATCATTTCATTTTCATCACATTTATTCCTATTATAAAAAGAACATGCATTTCAGACTTCACAGCGTTACCTTTCAGCTAACTTCATGCGTAGTGCGCTAACCTTATTGGTCAATTCATATGGCGCGCAAATTTAAATTGTCATTTCAGTTTCTATAGACAAAACACGCGCGCTCAAGCGCGCGCCTAATCTCGTATAAGAAAAAATGAATCACTACTTTTAGTGACAATTATACAATACATTTATATTACTAAAATCATTTAAACTTGTCAAGAATCGAATGTATCTTTAAAATCGCAGATTATCTGTTCTATTGCAATTTAAATCATTCCCGCCAAACTATGTATCGCCGAGCGAGGTCAACACAGTACAGCCTTCATAGAAATAGCGACAATGGCTTGAGCCTTCATGCCGCTCAGTGACTATCAGTCACCTCGCAGCTGTCAATATTTAGTTTCTTCAATCATGGAAGTTAAAATGTCCGCCGTTTTTTAGCATGGAATAATCTCACGCTCTTTTGGGACTACAAAAGTGATTTTTCGAAAAACTGGTGGGCTACCATTGTTTGTTAATTTCTTCTTTCCTTTTTTTGCTATCAAAAAACTCTAAATTTTTCCCTCTTTTGCCTTTAAAAACGTAAATTCAAATCCATCTGATAGATTTGTGTCTTTCCACAAATGTTGAAAGTTTGTAAAAAAAAAATATTTACCTTTACAAATCCTGGGGAAGTAAACTGATGGTACAAAATTACACCTCGATCTTCGTAAGTGCGGAATGAAAGTGAAACGTTGAGTGACGATATACCTTCGTAACCTTTAAGTCGTGCATAAGAGCCAGGCGTTAAGAAAGTTATTGGAATTATTGGTGGTTCGGGGCAATTATAGATGGTGTTTATTCTCTGGTATCGCATATAGTCGCCATATTTTTCTACCTCCTTAACTTCATTAATGATACTGGTCGTGTTGAGGTAAAAATTTTCAATACAGCCAGTGAAATTTTGTGTTACGACTAAACCTTCTTGCTTATTAGGGACACCGCCTATGTAGAACTGAAAAATTAAATATTAAAATTAACATTAAGTCATAATACGATTTCAGTTTTTACAGTAACTATCTTAATTGATTTTAAGGCATTTCAAGAGATTTCAAAAGGGTTTAAGGATTTCCAAGAAGGTATTTTAAGGGATTACAACAATAAAAACTAAAACAAAACAAAAAAAAGGTCGGAATTTTGTAAAAAAAAATCCTTTGATAACTTTCCGCTCAAATCTCATTGGCCAAGGTGGTAACGTAGAGAAGCACTGACCATGATCAAAACGCGAATCATTGCTCCAATACCCCTATCACTGGAGACTCCGGACCTGTATATACTTCACCCCTCTCCCCATATACTTATTGATCTAGCTAACACAAATTCATATTAAATTCATTCACTTACTTTTCCTTAGCTAAATTAAGTTGTTTTAAAATAAGCTGACGCTCATTTACTAAATCAATCTTTAATATTTCAAATAATAAGTCCAGACTTGAAAATACTTAAAAATTAAATAAAAAATAACCATAAGGTTTATAATAGATAATTGTAGCTTACAACTCTGTTTAAATCCAGCCTGTGAAATTCTCCCTTGATTCTGCCTTTTATTAAAACTCTATCCACTGAAAAGGCAATGTTCCTTCTATTTCTGGCGATTACAACATCGTGCCACATATTATCGTCTAAGAGGCTTCCAACGGACAAACTTGTCATTATTCCTGAACCAAGATCGACATTTAACAACATTCGGTTGTCACGCAACTGCAGTGCTATAAAATCTCCTTGCGTTCCTCGAGAATACATCAAAACTCCATCAGCATTGTTCGTTTTAAAGCGAAAACGTATTGAGTGTCGATCGGTTTCAATTGGTTCCCGCATTAAATCCCAGCGTAAAATTGATGATCCGTTGAACGAAAGAACATCGGAAACTAAAACACATGAACGAAAGGATATAATTTTTATAATTAAACAAGTATTCTACAAATTACTTGAAAAGCTTAAGGGCACGTATTAAAGTACAACCTCGCTAAGAGGAGACCCATGGGCGATTAGGGGTAAGAATGCCGAAAAATAGGGGGCCCCCACTACTGGGCGTCGAGTTCGGAAACTGCACGTGTGTGCGAAATGTGTGTTTGAGTACGCAACCTCGAAAAGAATTCGCGGCCAGCGGCGATAAAAAAGCAGGGTCTTTTTGATAATTTTGATTTTTTTCAAAAATAAAACTGAGAATATTACAACATTATAATTTTGTTTTTTTTTTAAAGCTTTATAAAAATAAATATGTTGTACTATATAAGAATTAGAAGTATCAACAACCTTTACAATATATACAGGGTGTCTAAAAAGTCCCGGGAAGGTTGGATATTTCCTCAGGTAAGATGTTTTTCAAAAAAGTGAAGATCATTCCTGAAGTAAATTTCAACGAGGAATTCAATGGTGACCTGCATTTTGACCTTGAAGTTGATCTTCATGGCTTTTTGAAGGTCAACTTTGGTTTTTTAAATGGAAACCCCCTTTTTTTACATCTGCGATCGATAGAACGGAAAATTCTACGTTCAGGTACGTACCTAAGTCATAGGTCAATTGTAACGTTCAAGGTCAATTAAAGGTTATTTGAAATTAACAAAGTTTTCCAAGAGGTCAGTTCAATTCCTGAAGTAAATTTCAACGGGAAATTCAATGGTGACCTTCATTTTTACCTTGAAGTTGACCTTCATAGTTTTTTTGAAGGTCAACTTTGTTTTTTATTAATGGAAACCCCCTTTTTTCACATCTGCAATCGATAGAGCGAAAAATACCACGTTCAAGTACGTACCCAAGTCATAGGTCAATCGTAAAGTTCCAGGTCAGTTAAAGGTTATTTGAAATTAACAAAGTTTTCCAAGAGGTAAGTGTAATTCCTGAAGTAAATTTCAACGACAAATTCAATGGTGACCTCTGTATTGATCCTGGTTACAGCGTTTTGAATATTGTAATATCGTATAGGAAATTTTTCATTAAAAGCTCCAGGAGTTCTGGTGAGAGTTCTGCTCCTCCCCAAAGAGTTATATCGAAAAGTCCTATACCGTTTTTCGATACCTATGTAAATACCTAAGGCGATACCATAAGTCCTATACCGTTTTTCTATCTCCATACGAATATTACGAATCGAAACTAAATTTACGTATTACGAGTACATACTTACTATCTTTCAATAAAAGATTATTATGGCGCAAGCTAAACTTTCGGAACGAGAGAGGGTATCTGTATTAATGATGCGTGGTTGGGGAGATCGAGTTCGATCTTATGATCAAGTTCGTTTGCTTTTTAATCGCACTTTTCGTAATGGAGAAGGGTTAAATCTTGTCTCAAAATCAACAACTGAAAGAACTGTAAGGCGCTTTATGAATCATGGATCTATCAAGGACCTTCAGAGAACTGGTCGGCCAAAATCTACAAGATCTGAGGAGATGCAGATGGACATAGCCCAAGCATTTGTTGAAAACCCACACTTTAGTTTACGACGAGCTAGTGATGAGTGTGACGTTGCTCCTGAGACAGTGCGAAATATTTTAAAAAGCATTAATTTCCATCCTTACAAAGTTCATCTGGTACAAGAGCTCAATGAAGACGATCCTGATCGTCGGGTTAAATTTTGTAAAATTATGATGGACAGAATTGATACAGATCCTCTTTTCTTGTACAATACAGTATTTTCAGATGAAGCTACTTTCACTTTAAAAGGTGAAGTTAACAGGCAAAATTGTAGATATTGGTCCGACACAAAACCTGATTGGATGTTGGAGAGTCACACACAATATCCACAAAAAATTAATATTTGGGCCGGTATCTTGAATGATACATTGATAGGCCCTTTCTTCATCAATGGTAATCTCAATGCCCGTACGTTATGAAGAGCTTCTCAGAAACCAAATTGTACCAAGAATAAGGGAGATTACAGGCGACAATTTTCAAAATATTTGGTTCCAGCAGGAGGGAGCAGCGGCTCATTACGGTAGGGAAGTTCGAGCATATTTGGATACTCAGTTCCCTCATAGGTGGATTGGAAAAGGGTGTGAAATCAAGTGGCCTGCTAGATCTCCTGATCTAACGCCTCTCGACTATTTTCTTTGGGGTTATTTAAAGAGCAAAGTATACTCAACGCAACCCTAAAGCTTAGACGAATTGCAGAATCGGATTCTGCTAGAGGCTACTTTGATTGATAGGGAGATGATTCGTAATGCTGTAACTCATTTTTACAATAGCATAGCTTTTTGTCAAGAAGCTCAAGGTTTTCAGTTCGAACATCTTCACTGAAGCGTAAGAGGCAAGGGGACTCACGCTAATCAAGCTCCCCAAAGGGAGCAGAATTTACTACGTCCAAGTCGTTGTTCCCGTGGGTAATGCTAAACGTAAACGTAAACTGCTTGGAAAAAACCTTGGAAAAAACTTGAAGATCATCACCAAGATCAATACAGAGCGCACCAATGAATTTCTCGTTGAAATTTACTTCAGGAATGACCTCTTAGAAAACTTTGTTAATTTCAAATAACCTTTAACTGACCTGGAACGTTACAATTGACCTATGACTTGGGTACGTACCTGAACGTAGAATTTTCCGCTCTATCGATTGTAGATGTAAAAAAGGGGGTTTCCATTTAAAAAAACAAAGTTGACCTTCAAAAAGCCATGAAGGTCAACTTCAAGGTCAAAATGAAGGTCACCATTGAATTCCTCGTTGAAATTTACTTCTGGAATGACCTTCACTTTTTTGAAAAATATTTTACCTGAGAAAATATCCAACCGTCCCGGGACTTTTTAGACACCCTGTATGTACTATAAAGGGTGAGTCATTTTAATCTATCCCCCCAAATAAATTCTAAAATACTTTATCTATGAAAAAATGGTTCGGACAAAGGTTGACCAGGACCGAGGGGGACATTTGACTGTACCATCAATTTTGACCTTGAGGTCAATTTTCAAAGTTAAATGGAGGTAAGACACTTTTAAAATGAGAACCCCTATTTTTGACTACGGATTTGAAAAGAGCGGGGAATTTCGCGTCAAAAATGACTGGTGGAAAAATGGTTTTTGTGACCTTGGAAAGGTCAATAATTAATGTCAAATGTCTGAGAAACGACCAGATGCCCTTTTTCTGAATGGTCTTGGCTTTTCAGGGTAAACAAACATTCAAGATGCTTCAGAAAAGTCGATGAAATGTTAAGGTGTACATCACGTTGACCATCATGACCTTCAAGTCAATTTTCAAGGTCACTTGTAGGTCAAGGCCATTTTTCTTAGATTGTAACTTCTGTTTTTGACTGCGAATAAGTTTGTGGATTAGATAAGAGCGGAAAATATTGTGTTAAATATTTTCGAAAATATTTAACTACGTGCCCGGATGAATTTTTTTGTAGACTTCAAGCTTGGGATTGTTGTCACAACACCCATTTAAATACACCCAGGCAGTAACAATCATTTCTGATAAGATGTGAAGTCTCTGTGAATATTTTTCGATCTTCTCCTTCAAAAAAATAATCATCTTTCGAAAATATTGAACTCTGTGCCCGGATGAAATTTTTTTGTGGTCTTCAATCTGTGGATTCTTTTTGATGAATTTTTTTTGTAGACTTCAAGCGTTGGATTGTTGTCACAACACCCCACCAAACATACTCAAGCATTGAAAATCATTTCTGATAAGATGTGAAGAGTCTGTGAATATTTTTCGATCTTCTCCTTCAAGAAAATAATCATCTTTCGAAAATATTGAACTCTGTGCCCGGATGAAATTTTTTTGT
>CAJFCO010018295.1:20542-34140 GCA_904066015.1 Synergus gifuensis
AAAAATATTTATCTACTATTGCAAGCGTAAAATTAGCGAAACTAAACTTACTTTTATGGTAACTACCATATGCCCTTAATGAGATTCTAGAAATTTTAGGACATTGAAAAGCTTTCAAAGGGATTTCAAAATTTTTAAATTTTAATTCTCAAAAATGCGAATTCTATAACAAATTGCCGAAAATTAAAAATCTGGAAAGTTTAAATTCCGGATATAAACACAAAATTTTAACAACTTTCAAAAAAAAAAAAAAAGAAAACAAACTTTTTGTCACGCCGTGCGCAAAGCTCGATATTGCGCACGCAAGCGTATGCTAAATCAAGCTTCGTATATGTCGTATCAAAAAATACGGTTCGATACATTTGCGGGATTGTGATTTCAGCCTTATGTGACCATTTCACACAAGGCTAAAATCACAATCCCGCACTAGTAACGAAATTTACTATTGAATAACACTTTGGAACAAAAATTACACAGCCATACAAAAAAAAAGTGTCGTGATCTGGGAACGCGACATATGTCTTCCTATGGATTTTGACGCGCTGAATCCGAATCCGAAGTCAGAATTTGCCCTACACGTCAGCGTTTCGCCCTAATCTCAAAAAACTTGAAAAAATAAGTATTTCCTGTTCTGGAGATGAGGCATATTAATTCTGATGTTTTTCGATGCACTGAATTCGAATTAGCTGTCAGAATTGATCCCTGACTTTAGTCCATTTCTTCGACATGCCGTCAACCAGATTAGGTCAGATTAGATCAGATTAGGTCAGATTAGGTGAGTCTATGTTAGGTTAGGTAAGTTGAAGTAAAGTCCCGTCAATTGTGAGAATGAGACTCCGCTGATATAGGCTTTAAAAAAAACCGCCTTCAAGGCAGTATATCACAATTTTATATCAATTTATTGAGTTTTTTTTTTAGATTAGTGTTAAAGGACAACGTTAGGGGTCAATTCTGACAGCTAATTCGAATTCAGTGCATCGAAAAACATCAGAATTAATATGCCTCATCCCCAGAACAAGAAATACTTATTTTTTCTAGTTTTTTGAGGTTAGGGCAAAACGCTGACGTGCAGGGAAAATTCTGACTTCGGATTCGGATTCAGAGCGTCAAAATCCATAGGAACACATATGTCGCGTTCCCAGATCACGATAATTTTTTTTTGTGTGGCTGTGTTATTATTAAAAAATTTTTTAAATTAAAAAAAATTTTTAATTTTAAACAAAAATTAGGAACAAATTTTAAAGAAAAAAAATATATATCAACAAAAATCTTGTAAGAAAATGTTTGTAAGAAAAATTTTGCACAAGTGTTTCCAACGAGTTTTTGCAAAAATCTTGAACAAAAAATAGAATTTTTTTAATTTTAAGAAACTTTAATTTTTGACTGAAATTTTCAGGATGTTAAAATTTTTTTGAAATTTTAAATTTAGCACATTTGAATTTTCAGCAAATTGAAATTTTGAGAACATTAAGGGCATGTGATACTTTACCATAAGAGCATTTTAGTTTCCGCAACTTTACTCTCTGAATAATAAATATTTTTTGCTAAAACTAGACCATTTACCAGTTACCTCCGTCTGTAAGAAACGGAGGTAAATGGCCTAGTTTTAAAGAAAAATATTTATTATTGTGAACGCAAAGTTGCTGAAAGTAAATTTGCTCTTATGGTAATTACCACATTTCTTAAGATTTTGTTAATTATTTTTTCCTCTATTTTTCAAAGATTAAAAATAAAGAGACTAAAAATGCAAATTTTCATATTAAAGATTTCACTCAAAATGTTTAAATGCCGGCAAGTTATATAAGTTCTTAGTAATTTCCATGACAACTGTGCAAATTAAAGAAATACAAAGGAATGTACTAAATTATGTTCTGACAAGAAATTGCATTAAAGAATAATTAGATAGCCCCAAAAAAAAAATTTCCTGCAACCTGTGCTAAACTACCATACCTGTACGTTTTTGAGGTCGTTGAATCCCAATCCGGGATCAGAGTGACCCCATCAGGTCAGGATTAAGATAAATTGAAGGTAAAAGTGAAGAAAACCATTGGATCGGAAAAAACTACTTCTTTAAGACTTTTTGGGGGTCTCTGAATCTGAATTTGGGATCACTTTGACCCCAACAAGTCAGTAAAAAGGTCAAGTGAACGTCAAAATGAAAAAATACCATTAAATCGGCATGAACTTTTACTTTAAGACGTTTTCGGGGTTAAAATGAGAAAACCACCTCCTTAAGATGTTTTTGGGGTCGCTGAATTCGAAAGTCATTTTCATTTCATCAACTGATGGGATGAAAATAACCTCATGTTCGGATTTAGCGACCCAAAAAATGTTTTATAGTACTGGTTAATGCCAATTCAATGGTTTTTTCTCATTTTGACCTTTATTTGACCTTGATATTGACGTAATGAGGTCAAACTGACCCCGGATTCGGATTCAGTGACCTCATAAACTTCTTAAAGTAGTGGTTTTCTACGATGGAATGGTTTTTTCTAATTTTGACCTTCACTTGACCTTCATCCTGACCAGATGGGGAAAAATGACCCCAGATTTGAATTCACCGACCTCGAAGACGTACAAGTATGGTGGTTTAACTCGGATTGACGAATTTCTGTTTTTATGAGGCTGTGTTATGTTCAATAATCTAGGGAAAAAGGAATTAGCAAAGAAAAATTTTTTTCAACATACAAAAGTCAATGTTATCTTCTTACCATATTCACATCCATAGAGTTCTACTCTTAGAGATATCCTATCTCTCCATCGAGTAGGATTTATTCTAATCCATTGTGCGATGATTGGTACCTCAAATTTATTTAGTCTAATTGTGTCTCCGTTTACATTACCTTTAAACATCTAGACAAATAATTGCAAATATTATAAAAATAATCGAATTTC
Organism: Synergus gifuensis; assembly: GCA_904066015.1. Lineage (NCBI taxonomy): Eukaryota > Metazoa > Arthropoda > Insecta > Hymenoptera > Cynipidae > Synergus > Synergus gifuensis. The sequence continues at coordinate 23,438 of CAJFCO010018295.1, forward strand.
AACATTATTTGCAAGTTCAAGAGACTTTAATTAAAATTTAGGTATTCATAACACTAAATATTAATCAAAGTACTTGACGTATTACAGAAAAATTTTACAGTATGTACGTGATAATTAAAACTAATAATGCATACTTCAAACTTTAAATATTGTGCAGTGAAAATTGTATTGCAAATTGCGTTGCATACCAGGGCAAGCAATATGTTAGTGTGATTAGAAGGTTAATATGTATTAGAAATTATAGAAGCTGAAATAGGAGCAATTTATTAATCCAATAAACTGTATCATGAACAGTTTTTTTGGATGAAATTTGTCAAAATTATTTTAATTCTAGGTATACACTGTATATACATATATTAGATTAATATATATATATATATATATATTACAATCGACTCCCGTTAGGGGCATTGCATAAACGAATTCTGAAACTTTTTTGACTACGCCAGTGGGTGTTTCCTATATGTTTAGGAAATTCTGGGCCAAAGCTTTATAATAATGAAGTAAATAATAATCACCTAATATGGAGGGTTGTACATGTTCACAGGAACGCAGACTTTCGGGTTAGAAACACCTGGGGCTGATAAAATAAATACTTTCTGTGAAAATCTTTATTTTCTCAAACGGAAAAAAGCATCACTGTCACAGCAGACATATATGGCTACGCCGGAGATTAAGGGGTTGTACTACCTTCGCATTTTCAAAAAATCGAAAATTTTTTTTTTCCATAAAAACGTCTATTAGGGTGTGAAAAATAATACTCAATAGGTTTTTTGTGGTGACGGACCCTAAAAGTGCCTGAAAAAGCCACCCGACTGGTATAAGGTATATCAAAATTACAGTACTTTTTTATTTGAACAACAATTAAACATGCAAAACATGTTTCTAATATTTTCAAACTTTTATAGATTTTATTTACAATCCTCTCGAATTGTTACTATACATGGTATTTAAATATTAATAATAACTGAACTGAACAATAAACTATTGTATAATTAAATTATTTTAAAAACTATTATTTAAGGTAAGTATTATATTTGGCTTAATTATTATTTTTTCAATGATTAATATCAATATGTTTGAAATTCTAATGTCTACACACGGAGAAAAATCATCAATTCTGAGCACTTGGGAAAATTCATGTTTCGAACGCTAGGAGCTTCACGTGCTGAGTACGTGAGTTTCGTGAATTCAGCACATGAGGCCTTGTTTTGATTACACGCGCTCTTCGCAGCTCACGTTCTGAGCACTTGAGGCCCGATATTTATCACTCAAATTCCTTCAAATATCTAATACGTGATTTTTTCCATGAACAGAGTACACGGAGAAAAATGGATAGTCAAACTTGGAGTGTCGAAATTTACATGGTCAGCTTGACCTTCTAGATTGTACCAAGTACCATTCATAATTTTGTCCTAATAGTCAGACAGACAATAATTTTATAGTTTGTTTGAATATATTCAGAGTGTCAGACTTACACTCTGAGATATTACGCGTCTGCGTGCCGCTACACTTATGGGTCAACACCACGGAGGTGGTCACCACCAATTTTTGACCCGGCACTGGGCATTTCTCACAAGCAATGAGAAATTGGCTGCTTAGTATATAAGGACCATTTCGACCGATATACTCAGCGTGCGATATTCTGCATTAGGGAATTACGTTGAATGTAGTAGTGTTAAGTTAGGTTATAGAATTAGGTTTGTGTGCGTTAGATAAGTGAAGAATACGTTTCTCGTCTGTCTGTGTGCTTGGCAGTAAGCCTTTTTAAAATTTTGCTTTAGAACATAACCTCTCATAGTTTTACACTCCAGGGTTGTAAAACTTACACTCTAGAATGGTCAAGCTGAACAACCATTTTTAACATTCCGCGGATATTAGGTTTCACTATCTAGAGTGCTGTCCTATAGTTGAAACTCGAGTATAGTCAGTTTTACACTCCAGATAGTCAACCTGACTATCCATTTTTCTCCGTGTAAACGTAGTTTCTCTCCATGTGGGAAAGCGGTATCTTGTTTTTCATTTTCCTCTTATATTTTTATGATTTCTTTTATGCTTGCTTTTTTACTGTAAGTAATTATTTTTAAGTCAACAAAATCTGCTTTTTTCAATTTTAATCTATTAAATAATTTTATTTTTAATTATTTACATCATCTTCGCATAGGAGATAATGTAAAAACCGAATCGAAACGCAACAGCGCCTCCAGCGGATTAGTTGCTATGACGTCACAAGTGGAAGTATATCTTACAATTAAGCAAAGGTTTTTGGCCTAAAACCGAGCTGTCGGACAGGGCTGATCTTAAGATTCCCAGTGTGAAATTTAATCTCCCCCGTATCAATATTGTCTGTTGTGACAGGCTGTAACAGTGATGCTTTTTTCCAGTGTTTGGGAATAACGCGTTACTTTTAGTGACCTTACCATTACCATTACTTATATTGGGTAACGGTAACGCGTTACTATTTTGAAATAGTAACGGCAACGGTAACGCATTACTTTATTTTAGTAATTTGTAACGATAGGTCACTTTTTCGCCCGTTACTTTAACTTTAAATTAAAAATTAAAAAAAAATGAAATCATTTATGAAGAAATCACTGTTTTATACGGGAATATTACGATCATTTTCATCATTAAAGTGATTGGTGCAGGATGCAGCTCATGAATATTCATTGGTGTAAAATTCTGTAAAATTCTGACTAAAGTTTCTTATAGTTATAATATTAAAAATTTGAGTTTTTTTATAGTAAGGCCGTTACTTTACAAAACTAGCTGTGAATTCGATCTCGGGTGTTCCATTTAACTATATTTATATTTTTTTGTGCTCATTTTTTGAGCACTTTGCTTCCTCATTATGATAATGTTGCAAATAAATTTGCTTCCTCATAGAGGAAGCATTCAGAAATGAAAATTTTCTGAATTAAAAATAATCCTAATTTTCTTAAAATTCAATAAAATTCATTAATCTTACAGGTCAATCGATTCATCTCGATGCAAGGAATCTTTCTTTCCTTTTACATAAGCTTTGAATTTTCATTATTTAAGAAGTTATTGTCGAAAAATCAATTTTACAAAAATTCAAAATGTACATAAAAATTTTTAAATTCAATATTTTGAAAAATCCTTTGGCACGTTTTGAGATATTGGTGGTGCCAATATACTCTACAAATTACATCAATTTATTTACAAATGTCTAAGTTAATAAGGCGACAAAAAATGGCGACATCCATACACACATCCACACACACACACATACATCCGCACAATTGATTAGAATGTTGTATTAGACATTTATCACGTGAGGAAAGTTTAATTAAACGATTTTAAAAATATTGGAAAATGTATCGAAAACAAAGCTTCCTCTATGAGGAAGCAGAAAGTAACGGCGCTACTTTACATAAAAGTCACGACGTTACTTTTTGGAAAAGTAACGGTAACACCTTATTTTTTGGAGAAAAGTAACGGGAACGCGTTACTTTTTGAAGAAAGTAACGATAACAGTAACGCGTTACATTTTTCCGCTAACGGGGAGAACATGCTGTTTTCCGTTTGAGAAAATAAAGATTTTCACAGAAATTATTCATTTTACCAGCCCAAGGTGTTTCTAACCGGACAGCCTGGGATACTTTACAGTGCCTTGCATTAATGCCTTCCATTGAAAACAAGTCAACCCAACCCTGGTTTTCATTAAAATCTTATGGAAACCAGGGTTGGGTTGACTTGTTTTCAAAGGAAGGCATTAATGCAGGGCACTGTACGACAGTGTCTCCAGATCGTGGGATTTTTCGGCCCCCACCACGCTTCCTCGCGGGAGCAATACATTCAAACACAGTGTGTCGGTGAAAAGTCCATGCTTCACGCTGCGTACATTGCCCGAAAATGCACGAAGTACTAGTCGAACTCGCCCGATCTGACGAGGCTATTTCTGGCATTTCTGTGGCTATTTGGCTATTATATGAGTTTCAAGCTGATTTTCTGTTTTTCAGAAATTCACGCGTTGACAACTAAAAGAAAGTCTTCTGCTAGTATACATGCAATCAAATATCAGGAAGACTTGAATTATTTAATGATTATGTTTTTCAGGTTTTTTTATGAATACTTTAGGTTATTCAATTCTACGGGGAATATATTTTAATGAACTTTAGGTTCGTAAAGTTAAAATATATTGAATATATTTTACGAGAATTTGAGGTTAGATTAATGCCATGTGGTTATACGTTTTTCATTATTTATGTTTTATTTTTTAACTGATTTAAAATTTTGTAAAGTTAAAATTATAGTAAATGGTAATTATTTTTAATTTATTAAATTAATCAACGTTTTTACTGTATTAACACCTCTAATAATTACTTTTATTTTCATGCTATTATATCTTTAGGCGGGAAAATTTGAATTACAATTTTATTATTTACGTATTAATAGAAAAATATTTGGCTGAATGGTGTTTTCTTGCATACCTTATTCATTTTCATGCTATTTTAGATTATGTAATAACAATTTTGGGGATTCTATTACGATAAAAAGCCGAAAAGTTATTAACTTGACCTCATACATACTTATCTCAACTTTACAAAATTAAATTTTTACAATTTTATTTTAATTGTAAAATAATTGTAATTGTAGAAAATTAATTGCAAATTATTGTAAAAGAAATTTATCAAAATTTGTTTCATAAAGAAATATTTAATGATTTTAAAAGGACAAAAAATTTTCAAAGAGTATCTACTGTGTGGGACTTTAAAGAAATTTAAAGAATTGTTTGGGAGTAGTATTTTAATAACATAATGAACGTTTTTGTATCATATTTTTCTTTGATTATTCTTCTCTAGGGTCAAAATTAGTGTCACCTTTTTAGTGATAATAAGTGCTGTGATGACTGATTATATTAATTTATTTTGATCCATTCTTTACAACTTAACTGCCCTCTTCTGTTTTCTTACTTAAAATTTAAATTCTTAAAAATTATTTAAAAGGAAATAAAAATGGTTTTTGATATACTGCATGGGCAAAATTTATTTGTTAATGATAATGCTTTGTAGTATCTTAGTAACGAACATATTTGTACAATATTTTTCCTTGATTTTTCGTTGTAAATAGTTGGTTTTTATTTAATTTATTTAAATAATTTTAATTTTACGACATTTTTGTACCATGTTTAACCCTAGAGCAGAATAATCAAAGAAAAATATTCTAAAAATACGTTCATTAGTTATTAAAATACTACTACCGAACAATTCTTTAATTTTTTTTAAATTCCCACACAGTAGACACTGTTTTAAAATTTTTTGTCCTTTTAAAATCATTAAATATTTTTTTATGAAATAAATTTTGATAAATTTCTTTTACAATAATTTGCAATTAATTTTCTACAATTACAATTATTTTACAATTAAAATAAAATTGTAAAAATTTAATTTTGTAAAGTTGAGATAAGTATGCATGAGGTCAAGTTAATAACTTTTCGGCTTTTTATCGTAATAGAATCCCCAAAATTGTTTATTACATAATCTAAAATGGGATGAAAATGAATAAGGTATGCAAGAAAACACCATTCAGCCAAATATTTTTCTATTAATACGTAAATAATAAAATTTTAATTCAAATTTTCCCGCCTAAAGATATAATAGCATGAAAATAAAAGTAATTATTAGAGGTGTTAATACAGTAAAAACGTTGATTAATTTAATAAATTAAAAATAATTACCATTTGCTATAATTTTAACTTTACAAAATTTAAAATCAGTTAAAAAATAAAACATAAATAATGAAAAACATAACCACATGGCATTAACCTAACCTTAAATTCTCGTAAAAATATATTCAATATATTTTAACTTTACTAACCTAAAGTTCATTAAAATATATTCCCCGTAGAATTGAATAACCTAAAGTATTCATAAAAAAAACCTTAAAAACATAATCATTAAATAATTCAAGTCTTCCTAATATTTGATTACATGTATACTAGCAGAAGACTTTCTTTTAGTTGTCAACGCGTGAATTTCTGAAAAACAGAAAATCTAAGGTGACCAGATGGGTCGGATCAAAAACCGGGACACTAAAATTTTCCATGTACCCCCCCCGCCACCACCCTATATAAAAAAGTCAAAAAAAATTTTTGTCATGTTTTTTTTATTTTTTTATTTTATTATAAATATTTGAAAACATTTTAAATAATCTTTTTTGCATAAATAATCTTTTTTTATCTTTTTGCATAAATAATCTTTTTTACATTCTCATCAGAGAATGTATTATATTTGTGTAAAATTTGACCCCCCATTTTTTGTTAAATCTTCACGTTTTGTGACCCCCTGAACCACGAAAACATGGTTTTACCAATATGTCTGTATGTCTGTGTGTGTGTGTGTGTGTCTGTAGATTTTTATTTTTCGTTCACGATAACTTTAGAAAGAATTGACCGATTGGATTGGCCTTTGGAATACTCTTTTATTGTCCTAAAATGAAGGCCGAGTTCGTTGGCCAGCCATATTTGATAAAAATAAAAAAAGTTAGAGCATTTTGAAAATTCTAAAAAAAAAAAAATTAATTTAAAGCCAAGTAATGCAGAATATGAAAAAGAGTTAAACGATGAAAAATATATCTTTTTGAACGTTCTACAGGACTGTTGTAAAAATTTTTTGAATTTTCTTGAAAAATCGAAAATTCAAATTTTGAGCCAAATAACGCGTGATATAGAGAAAATTATATGAACGTTATTATTGGTCTTTAAAAGATCTACAAATTCTTCCTTGACCATTTTTTAATATGATGAATAGTTTTTGTTTTAATCATCAAAAATATTTTTTAAAAAAATTTTAACGCGAGTACTGTGATGAGAATGTATTCCTTAAGGTCGATAGAACCTTAAGTAAATTAGTTTTCTTCATTTAAAATATAGCAGCAATGATATATTTTAAATGAATTAAAGCGCACGAAGTGTGATGAGAATGTGTGCTCACAATGGCACCCCTAGTTTTTCATAAAATTGTAGAAATTTTTTAGTTTTATGTGATTTTTACGAACAGCGGGACATTTCAAGTGAAATCATGAAAACCGGGACATTTCAGGTGAAAACCGGGTCGCCGTCGCCCAAAAAGTTGTCGAAAACCGGGACATGTCCCGGTAAACCGGGACATCTGGTCACCCTAAGAAAATCAGCTCGAAACTCATATAATAGCCAAATAGCCACAGAAATGCCAGAAACAGCCTCGTCAGATCGGGCGAGTTCGGCTAGTACTTCGTGCATTTTCGGGCAATATACGCAGCGTGAAGCATGGACTTTTCACCGACACGCTGCGTTTGAATGTTTGCTCCCACGACGAAGCGTGGTGGGGGCCGAAAAATCCCACGATCTGGAGACACTGCTGTACGACCCTCCATATTAGGTGATTATTCTTTGGCCGAGTATTTTCTATACATAGGAAATGCCCATTGGCATGGCCACAAAAATTTCAGAGTTCGTTTATGCAATGTACTTAATTGAACATTCGCCACATTGAACATTTCATTTTTTTGGTACACCATCACCACGAGTCTTTTTCAAATTTTGTACACTCCGTCCTTTTATGTATATACACGTATATATTTCTGAAATGAATGTTAAAATAAATTGTAGTTTATATTTTAACTGCTCTAGCTGGTTGTTCTAAATAGGTAAGTAAATTTCTGATCTTCTTAAATTATATAGATGAATAATGTCTTTAATATTATTTTATTGCATAATAATATATATTACTTTTTAGAAGTGAAGAAACTCCTAAGCGCAAATACATACGTTATTTATATAATGTATTTTTTATAAATACACTCGAACGCCAATGATACGAGGAGCTCGGGAATCGGGAACAAAAGAAAATACAATAAGTTGACATATCTTATATTCAGAGCAGTATTTAAAAGAGGGGATAAATTCAGCTCATACTTTTGGAGTCTAAACGTTCGTATATGGGGCATTAATCCTCAAGTGTACCACCCTCAGAATTTGACTTTGTCTGATCGAACTCAAACTTGGGTAAAGTATAGTCCTACTAGGTACAACTTTAGAGGAAAAATATTTTTTCGATCGGATAAAAATTGACCGAGATAGGGGAGGGGGAATTTTTCGAATTTTTTCTATTTTGTGCAGTTTCATGCTATTTCGAAGGTACTAAGCTCCTTTCCTATGGAATATACAAAATTTTGTCCCACATGTTTTTGATAGCTTTTTTCCTGGTCTATCGAATAATTATAACCATTTTTTTTTTTTTTTGAAAATTTGACTGATATTTTTGAAAATCAAAAATAGTTTGGACTTTTTTAGAAAAAACATTTTATTTTTTTTTTTTAATCTCAAAGTAAAGCTTAAGGCTTTATCTTTCGATACTGTAAAATTCAAAATGCCGTTTTTTGTTTTTTTTTTTCGAGAAATTAAATAAAGAGTATTGAGCCGAGCGAGAAGCCCAGCAGTTTCGAGCGCCGTTTGCGCGGCGCTTTACTCTTTATTTAATTTCTCGAGAACAAACAAAAAACGGCAAGTTGAATTTTACAGCATCAAAAGATAAAGACTTAAGCTTTATTTTGAGACAAAAAAAAATGCCGTTTTTCTAAAAACGCGCAAACGGCGCTCGAAACTGCTGAGCCTCTCGCTCCGCGCAATACTCTTTATTTAATTTCTCGAAAAAAAAAAAAAACAAAAAACGGCATTTTGAATTTTACAGTATCGAAAGATAAAGCCTTAAGCTTTATTTTGATAAAAAAAAATGTTTTTTCTAAAAAAGTCAAAACTATTTTTGATTTTCAAAAATATCAGTCAAATTTTCAATTGAAAAAAAAAATGGTTATAAATATTCGATAGACCAGGAAAAAAGTTATCAAAAACATGTGGGACAAAATTTTGTACATTCCATAGGAAAGGAGCTTAGTACCTTCGAAATAGCACGAAACTGCACAAAAGTTGTACCTAATAGGACTATACTTTACCCAAGTTTGAGTTCGATCAGACAAGGACAAATTCTGAGGGTGGTACACTTGAGGAATAATGCCCCATATGTGTTTTTAAAAACTCCTTAAGTCTTTTTATAAACTAGATTTTTTAGAACTCATTCTCGAAAAACATTCTCTTACAATTTATCAAATTATGGTGTACAAATTTTTCAAAACGATTGCTGTCCCCTTGTATGCTCATTTCGAGTATACATTCCTGCAATATTCTCTTGCCATGCGCAAGGGGTGTGGTTTATGAAGTGTTCAATTTTTGAGAATTCTGATCCAAGCTAGTGTTCAATTTACAGGAATCGACTGTAAATTTAAAGTTAAAATACTGGTCATTAGTGTCAATCCTACCTACATAAATAGTACCTTCAAACATATTGTTTATCTAAAGCTGAAAAAAACAATCGAAAAATGGAATCATTTAAATTAATTTAGATTTTTTTTCTTTTAATAAAAGGTCGAATTAATTTCAAATTTCAGGGTGCACAGTGTAATATCAGCTTAAAAAAGAGGAAATAGGGTGATTTTTTTACGAAAAAGGGGCAAAAATTAACATTAATTTTTACATGTAGAAAATAAGAAAAAATATTTTTTAAGGAAATGTTATATTTTTTTACTTTCTATATAATTATAATGTTTTACTCAGTCAATTCTATAAATCTACTCGAAGCATATTAATTATTGTTTTGTTCACAATGTAGACTAGAAAAACAGACTCATCTTAAAATAGAGATTTAACTTCTACACGTTTTTGTTAATTCAGTCTATGAATTTTATAAGTCTACGTGAAATATAGATTTATAAAAACATTTTTTGGTTCATAACTTCATAAAGGAACTGTCAAAGGAACTTATATGCATTTAAGAATCTGCATTTCTACACGGAGAGAAAAATCAGTGTTTGAAACGACGCTTATCCGTCGTTTGAAACTACGAGTCTTGATCGTCGTTCAAAACGACGAGAATTGTAGAATGAAACGACGAAATCGTCATTTCAAACGACGATACGTATCGTTATGACATACGTCGTTTGAAAAGACGACTCTCGTCGTTTGAAATGACGTGGCGTGGCCTATTTCAGAAATGCATCAATCCAAGAGTTTCGTAGTTTCAAACGACAATCCACGTCGTTTCAAACGACGATGCGAGTAGTAGAATGAAACGACGATATTCATCGTCCCAGACGATGATGAGTCGTCGTTTTGGACTACGATGCCCTTTCGTCGTTACAAACGCTGATTTTTCTCTCCGTGTAATCTTTTATATATTAATCATTTATGCATTTAAAATCTTTTTTGACCCACAATGTTGGGAAACAGAAATATCTTTTTCACGACACGTGCACCGAAACATCGATTTTCGGTGTATGTTAAGCGTCTCGAAGGGAGCCATTTATACTACAGGAACGTAAGTATTACAAATGTAGTACAGAAAGTAAAGTAGTACAGAAAGTAAAATAGGACAGAAAGTAAAATAGGACAGAAAGTAATAGAGATGCGAAGGGGGAATATTACCATGAGAACGGTAACGAGAACGATAATATAACCGAGTATATTACCGACCATTGTGACCGAACGTTACCACAGTGTTAAATTTAAATCGTGAATTCGTTTTGGCAGACCGGCAGACGTATTTGAAAAGACGAAAAGTAAGTATTTATAGAGTTGTTGCTTTAATAATAAAAAGAAATTTTTTTTATTAAATTCTGTTTATATATATTTTATATATATATATTTA
>CAJFCO010018295.1:81504-102227 GCA_904066015.1 Synergus gifuensis
GAATTCAAATAACGAGTACATCTTCATTGACTGTTGGCTAAGCCGTCGATCTAACTTGACTTCTTGGATGAGAATTACGAAAATTTTAATGAATTTAGTAGAATTCAAGGAATTTGAAGAATTTAAAAATCTTTCAAATAATTTCATTTTTATTCTCATAGGTCAAAATGTCTTAAAAACTTTTAAAATAAATTAAAAAATTTTAAAGGGAATTCTACAAAAGTCATGAGAATTCTGGGGGATTGAATTAACAAGTAATACATGTTCATCCACTGCTAGCTTAGCTATCGACTGCTAAGCTAGCATTCGTAAAAAATTAGAATAAAATTAAAATTAAAATAAAAATAATAAAATAAAATTTCGTTTTCTATACTTGAATGTCCAAAAATTATACCTGGAGAAATTTAGGAATACCTGGAAAAAATCTGGAAAAGTTAGAGAATTTTTGTTCAGGATTTGAATAGACACCCTGGATTACTTGGATTCTCTTGTCGAAAAAATACTGAAAAAAATTGTAAAAACCAGAAGAAATGTATTTTATTAATCTCTTAAATAAAATTAAGTTTTATCTTTTGTAATTAGATAGATATTTTTTTTAAAGTTCGTGAAAGTTTCTACCGAGGTTTCTACGACAGAACAGGACCTTTCCCACTTCATCTATACTATCGGGTCACCATTTGGAGTTTTTTGTGTCCTTCGAAAACTTAAAATTTTTAAAAAATCCCCGAAGATTTTTCCTATTATAAAAAGGTCATTAGTAACGTAACGCTTTTTCCTTATTGGTCAGATGAAAGTGATGACGCGGCGTATACCGAAAATTCCGCGTGACGCGGGAAATCTTAAATCTTAAACATCTTAAATAAATATTTTAGGTTAAGGGCATGCTCTGTCCGTGGTTTGTGAACATTTTTTTCGAAGTCACCACGGCCAAACGAAATGATATATCGCTTTCAAACTTTGGGATATGAGAAATGAGACACTAAATTGCATTCTTAAATTTAATTTGAGTAGTAATTTTGAAAAAATGCTAAGTCGGTAAGGTAGGGATCGGATTTATTTTCAAAATTACTACTCAAAATAAATTTTAGAACGCAATTTAGTGTCTCATTTCCCATATTCCAAAGCTTGAAAGCGATATATCATTTCGTTTGGCCGTGGTGACTTAGAAAAAAAATTTTTACAAACCACGGGCAGAGCATGCCCTTAAATATCAATAGTAATTAATTTTGAAAACAATCTAACAACTATTATTTTTTAAAACACAAAACAGATGTAGTAATTATTTAGTTTATAGAATACGCAGGGCTGCTACACAGTCACTTAAGTCACTTTTAATCATTTTTTTTTTGCAAGTCACTGTTTAGTCACTTTTTTTAAGAAAAGGTTACTATAAGTCACTTTTTTAAATAAACAGTCACTCTAAGTCACTTTTTAAAAGGGAAAGGTATGGAAGCTCAGGCTATGCCTGTAGGGTAGGGACGCCCAGGCTATGCATGTAGCAGTAAGAGAATTGGGGAAAGAATCTGAGAAAAAGCGGGATGAAATTAATAAAACCCAGAAAACAGTGTAGAAAAGAGAAAAAATAATATTTTAGATTTTATCTCAAAAAAGAACAGAAACTAAATTATATAGTTCGTGATTTTCAGGTTTTCTAGTTCCTACCGTAAAGCATTTTGAAAATGTGCAATATAAATGGTGCAGTTTTGTGATAATTTTGTTTAGTTTTTGTAATCTACTTGTAATAAAACGAATTACAATTTGTGTAATGCAAAATTTATTCTGGAAATTGTAACCTTGGTATTAATCACCAAATTCAGCACTAGAATTACTAAGTGTTACTATGGACATAACAGACCTCTTTTTGTGCGAATATTAGTCACTTTTAGTTACTTTCTGTTCACAATTAGTCACTTTTGGTCACTTTTTAGATAAAATTGGTCACTTTTGTCACTTTTTTGAAGTACAGTAGTGTGTGGCAGCCCTGGCTACGTACATTTAAAAAGAAAGTAAATGTGCGCGCGGAGCGCGCGTTTAATCTTGTATTGTAAATACCTGGTGCACAACCTTGTGCATCCCGGTTATTGGGTCACCATTTGGTGCTTTTAACATTCTTAGAAAACTTGAAATTTCGAACAAATGCCCAAAGATTGTTGTTCTAAACACCTGGTGGGTGACCTGGTGCACCCTGGTCATCGGTTCATCATTGGAATTTTTTTATGTCCTTCGAAAATTTGAAATTTCGAAAAAATTCCCGAAGATTGTTACTGTAAACACCTGGTGCGCGACCCTGTGCACCCCGGTCAGCGATTCACAATTTTAGATTGTTTTTCTAACTACCCGGTGCACCCCGGTCATCGCTTCACCATTAGGAATTTTTTATGTCCGTTGAAAAGTTGGAATTTAAAAAATATTCCCGAAGATTGTTTGTTCTAATCATCTGGTGCGCAAACCGCTACACCATGGACAGTGGTGCAATATTTTAGATTGTTTTTTTAAGAACCTGAATTAGAAAGACTGTAATGATTGTATCAGAATTTGGAGGAATTTACAGTACATATTTAAGTCTTGAAATTCCAAATAATTCAATGTAATTCAAAAGTGCTCAAGGTACCTAATAAAAGAAGCGAACCCTTTGCGGCATAGTGGGTCGTTCAGCGACCCACCTTTTTCTCCATGATTTTACATTTTTTTAACTACTTTTTTAACAACAAGTACCGGGTTTTTTATTTTTCCTAAGTCTCTAGGATATAAATGAATGTGAAAAAAATGTTATCCGTCATTGATTGTTAATTATCAAAATAATGTATATAAACAAATAGTCCAAATTGGTGCTTTTTCACGGAGAAATTCGTTTTCCACTAATCTATCTTGTAGATTGGAACGGCAATTTTTTTTTGCATTGAGTACACCTTAAAGTATTTTTCAGAAATTTTTCAGAATTTTTTTGCAATATTATATAAGTTATAAACTCTTTTTCTTTTGCTTGAAAAACTATAAAATGCAGTATTTCTCATACCAAACCTAATATAACAATTGTATTTTTGTCAACCCTGTTCTTGAGGTGTTTATTTTCATTTCTGAATCTGAATCTAAATTTAAAATATTTAATTTCGAAAAATCCAAGATGTCGGAAACAAATTAGGGACAAAAAATTAAAAAAATTAACACATTCTGTTTGAAATTAGTTTTCAGGGGGTTTTTATGGTAGCTGAATTTGAATTTGAATTCAAAATGAACAATTTCGCAAAATCCAAGATGGTGGAATCAACATGACAGATCAAAATTTCAAAAAAAAAAGCACATTATGTTCGAAATTAGTTAGGGGATGTTTTTGGTGTCTGATGACGAACCTAAGGTTACATTTTCAAAATTCAAAATGGCGAATTCAATATGGCGGACAAATTTTTGAAAAAGTTGTTGAATTTTCATAAAACTTGTTATTGGGGTTTTTTGATGTCGCTGATTACGAATCTGAAGTCCAATTTGTAAAATTCAAAATGGTGAATCTAATATGTTTTCAAAAAATTAATGGGCTTTCATAAAAATTGGCATCTTGGGATTTTTGGTTCCTCTGATAACGAATCTGAAGTCAGATTTGTAATCAGCGATATCAAAAACCACCCAATAACAAGTTTTATGAAAATCCAACCACTTTTTCAAAAATTTGTCCGCCATATTGGATCCGCCATCTTGAATTTTGGAAATCTGACTCCGGATTCGTAATCAGCGACCCCAAAAACCCCCTAAGGTGCTTGTAACTGTAAAATTTGTTTCTTAGAAAAATGTGTGCCGCAAAGGGTTAAAGCAATTTCTTCAGAACTCGAGTGAATTCTGCAGAATCATAAGAATTCAGTAGATTTCTGCAGAATTCAAATAATGCATGCATTTTAAGTAATGTAATTAACTCGTCCAGCAATGGTTTCTAATTTGGTTGTTAAGGAAAAGATTCTTATGAATTTTCGAATCTCGTTTAAGTGTGAAGTTGCACCAAAGAACTTGTATTCTCACACACTCTCAGCGATGGCACATGGATTGTCGGCTATCTAAAGCATTTTTTTGATTGGTTAATCTTTAATTGCTAATTACTCGTTAATTATGCATTTTATCAATTTTTTTTATTGATCATTTTCTATTCAGTTTTTCACAAGGAATCAGAAAATATTAATAAGTATTCTGAATACTCGGACACCCTGTATATATAAATTGGCAGGATTCCAGATGGTCGGATTTCTCCACTTTTTGGTTGAAATTTCAACTACATACATATTTCCTCCAGAATTTTTGAAAATTAATAAAATTTTTTAAGAATAAAACTTCTTTTCGTTGTTGTAACCAATTATTTTTATTCAAAATTCATTCTATTGGTTGAAAAATTCTCTTTGTAGAAAATTTAATTATTTTGTTGAAAATAATATTTTTTCGTAGAAAACTTTAAAAATTTGAATCGGTCTGAGACTTGTGAATCAGCATTCTTAAATACACTCCAAGCTCTGATTAGCGACGCTCTTCTTAGCGGTTTTGTAGAATTGGTGGTAGTATATATAGTCGGTAAGGGGTTAGGCTTTCGGGTTATTTTTCGATCATTCCTTCGATCATTTTTTTCTCATTCCTTCGATCATTTTTTTTCTCATTCCTTCCTTACAACATTTATTTTCCTTACGTCAACTTAAAATTTTGGTTATTTGAAAAGTTATAGTTAAAAATTAATTTTTGAAAATACAATTAATCATAGCATCCTTATTTCTTAATGAAATGCATTAATTATATAGGTCAATCGATTCGTCTCGATAAAAGGAATCTACGTTTTCCGTACATCAGCTTTAAATTCAACTAGGTATATAGTGGAATAACTATGCAGAATTTCATCAATTTATCTCTACGCGTTTTCAAGAAATTGCTGGATCGTGACATACATCCGTGTACACACACACCGAACAATTTTTCAGGACATCATGTTAGATATATTGACCTTAAAATATGTTGAAAAAAACCTTTTTTAGGAAACTGGATTTTGTCACCACCACAAAGCTTCCTCTGTGAGGAAGCAATAAAATTTTAAAAATCGACATTTTTTTCGTTGTTTGAATTAACATAAAAATTAAATAAACAAAAAAAATAAAAAATCTACTCACCATTTTCTGAAGAATTTAGTTCTGAATTTTTCATAAAAAAGAAAACTAAGATCGGTGCATAATTGCCTTCTAAATGTCATTTTGAACCTCGTTTTCCGATTTCACCCCACTGTGGGGCGTATTGGAAGCGTGAGAAAGTCAGGGACGTAAGTACCTGTGTTCCCAACGCGGGTTCCACGAGTTCGACACGTCACCCTTCCTGTCCCACAGAACCCCTTACCAACTATATATACTACCGCCAATTCTGTGGAACCGCTAACAAGAGCCTCGCTAATAAGAGCTTCGAGTGTAGTTGAAATTTAGATGTTGGTTGAAAATTTTCAAAAGTTTAAAAATACATTCTTTTTTATTGAAACTTAAGGGCATGTGATACTTTACCATAAGAGAAAATTAGTTAAACCAATTATACATTCATAATAATAAATATTTGTAGGTAATAAAAGTCAATAAACCTTCGTCTACATGAGACGAAGGTTTATTGACTCTTATTTGCTAAAAATATCTATTATTATGAATATACAATTGGTTTAACTAATTTGCTCTTATGTTAAAATATCACATGCCCTTAAACTATTCGGTTGTAAATGTGGTTGTTAGTCGCAAATATATATTTTTTAATATTTAAGAAAATCGGTAATTATTCCTCTTTGAGGAAGCAAATGCATTTGCAACTCCATCATAATGTGGTAGCAAAGTGGTCAACAAATGGGCACAAAAAAATATTAATAGAGTTAAATGAAACACCCGAGAATGAATTCACAGCTAGTTCTAATTACTTTTTACTACTGTTTAATTCTAACAAATTAATAATTTTTAAATATATTTTTTTCAGCACAATGGCTGTCCAAGAAGATGATTTTACCCCTCGTAATTATCAAACTGATTTGTATGAACGAGCCATAGCGGAAAATACGATAATCTACTTGCCGACGGGTACAGGAAAGACTTACATTGCCGTCATGGTCGTCAACAAATTCAAGGCTTCCATACAAAAGTTAGTTTACCACTTAAAAGTGTATTTTAGGAGATTGAAAAAGATTTAATTGAAAGGATCTAAGAGAATTTAAAATATTTGAAAGTAATTCGTAAAAGTTTTTAAATATTTTAATAAATTTAGAGAGATTTGATAGATATTAATTAATTCAAAAAAATTTAAAGAAATAAAAAAAAACTGAATTATTTCAAGGGATTTTAATATTTTTTGCAGGATTCCAGCAAATTTTAGAGGACTTTTCAAAAGATTTAAAAGAAATGAAAAAACATTTTAAGTTATTTATAAAGATTTCAAATCATTAAAGAGATGTAGAGATTTCAACAGTTTCAAAGTGATCTTAGAGTATTAAAAAATATTTTACAGGGTTTAAAGGATTTCAACAAATTGCAAAGTATGTTAAGTCATTTAACGGATTTTAAAGAATTAAAAAACAAATTTTTAAGTTTTGAAATTGCTTGAAAATCTTAAACATCTTTTGAATTACTTTGAAAATCCTTAGAATCACTTGAGATCTCTTGAAATCGCTTTTTTCTTCAAATCATATCTGTTCTGATGCGCCTGTAAATTTCAAATATTTGAAATTCGACAACGCGACAGATTGCATCTGATCTGGCGCGTATTTGATTGAAAGAAGTCCGATTCGATCCGACAAATTCACACCTCTACCTTAAATTCTTTAAAAATATTTTAAAATTCTTTAATATAATTTCAAGTCCCTCAAAATACTTTAAAATAATGTTATATTATTAGATGCGCAACTAAGTTCTCGCTGTTTGTCAATAGATAGCTACAGTAGTAAGCGCTGGTCGATTTTTACATATGTAAAGCGTCATGAACCAAGCTTAAACATATGGTAAACAAACCGCTTTGACACATTAGTGATTTTAATTTTGCGTTATACACGTTTGGTTATATGAAAATGTCTGATCTTGTGCCAAATAATCGTCATTTGCAGGAAGTGTTAATTTTCTTCTTTCATTCAAAGAAAACGGTGGCCAGGGTTGGTCAGTTACGCGTAACTTGAGGATTTTTACGTGTATTACTATGGTTTTTTACATTTGTAAATTACGTATTATACGTAGAAAACCCCCCACTCCATATGAATTTGGTGTCTTCGACGTAATATACGTACGTACATGACGTAAAAAACCTCATGTAATTTACCAAAGGTATATTACGTTCACAACCCTGACTGTGGCTGAAGCGCATCGAGAGTTACAAAAAGTTTACGGAGATGCTGCTGTAAGCGAAACAACGTGCCGTGATTGGTTCCGTCGCTTCAAAGATGGTGATTTCGATATTGACGACCGTCCGCGTGAAGGAAGGCCAAAAACCTTCGAAAACGCTGAACTGGAGGCATTTCTTGATGAGGATCTATGCCAAACGCAAGAAGAGCTTAGTTCAGCATTAGGAGTTACCCGTCAAGCCATTTCCAAGCGATTGTATGCTTTGGGAATGATTCAAAAGCAAGGAACTTGGGTTCCTTATGATTTGAAGCCAAGAGACGTTGAGCGTCGTTTCTTTGTCTGTGAAAAACTGCTTCAGCAGCAACAAAGGAAGGGTTTTCTTCATCGCATCGTGACGGGTGATGAAAAATGGATTCATTACAGCAACCTAAAGAGAAAAAAATCTTGAGGAATGCCCGGTCATGTTTCTACATCGTCGCCTTGGCCGAATATTCACGTTGCGAAAGTTATGCTGTGTATTTGGTGGGACCAGGTCGGTGTTATTTATTATGATCTGTTGTAACCGAAGGAAATCTTCACTGGGAAACTGTATCGAACTCAATTGATGCGATTGAGCCGAGCACTACGCGAAAAACGGACACAATCCGATCAGAGGCACGAAAAAGTGATTCTACTGCATGACAACGCTCGACCTCACGTTGCTAAACCCGTTAAAACCTTCTTAGAAACGCTCATATGGAAAGTCTTATCCCATCCGCCGTACTCTCCAGACATTGCTGCTTCTGACTACCATTTGTTTCGATCGATGGCACATGGCCTGGCTGAGCAGCATTTCCACTCTTATGAAGACATCAAAAAATGGCTTAATTCGTGGATAGCCTCAAAAGACGAACACTTCTATCGTCAAGGTATTCTAGCTTTGCCAGAAAGATGGGAAAAAGTTGTAACTAGCGATGAACAATACTTTGAATGAGTCATTTGTAACCGTTTTTTAACAATAAATTTGCATTTTCATACAAAAAACAGCGAGAACTTAGTTGCGCACTTAATAATTAAAAATCTTGAAGCTGTTTTGATTTTTTTTAATTTCAAAATTTTGTAGGCGCTTTAAATATTTTAGGAGATTGTAGGACGCAAGAAACCTTTATTTTCCTTACATCAGCTTTGAATTTTGAATACTTGAGAAGTTATAGTTGAAAAACTAATTTTTTTAAATTAAATAGAACCATAACTTTGTTATTTTTCAATGAAATGAAATAATATTATAGACCAATCGATTCGTCTCGATGCAAGGAACATTTATTTTCGTTACGTCAACTTAAAATTTTGGTTATTTGAAAAGTTATAGTTAAAAATTAATTTTTGAAAATACAATTAGCCATAACATCCTTATTTCTTAATGAAATGCATTAATTATATAGGTCAATCGATTCATCTCGATAAACAGAATCTACGTTTTCCTTACATCAGCTTTAAATTTTGAATATTTGAAAAGTTATAATGAAAAAATGAATTTTATAAAAATTATAAAAGTACACCAAACTTGTAAAATTAAATATTTTGTTAAACCTTTGTAAGAAATTCAACTAGGTATATAGTGGAATAACTATGCAGAATTTCATCAATTTATCTCTACGCGTTTTCAAGAAATTGCTGGATCGTGACACACATACATACACATACACACACACACATACATACACACACACACCATGTTAGATATATTGACCTTAAAATATGTTGAAAAAAACCTTTTTTAGGAAACTGGATTTTGTCACCACTACAAAGCTTCCTCTATGAGGAAGCAAAAATATATTAAAATATAAAAATATAAATTATATTAGCTGTGAAGTTGTATCAACTTTTGTACTTATTCAATGAGCACTTTGCTTCCTGTAAGCAAATATGATTTGCTTTCTCATAGAGGAAGCATTAAGTATTCTTTACATCAGCATTAAATTTTGATTATTTGAGAAGTTATATTCAAAAAATTCATTTTAGAAAATTACACTAAAGCACAACTTTCTTATTTTTCAATGAAATGCATTAATCTTATAGGTCAATCGATTCGTCTCGACGCAAGGAACCTTTATTTTCCTTACGTCAGCTTCGAATTTTGAATATTAGAGAAGTTATAGTTGAAAAACGAATTTTTGAAAATTTAATAGAACCATAACTTTGTTATTTTTCAATGAAATTAAGTAATATTATAGACCAATCGATTCTTCTCGATGCAAGAAACATTTATTTTCCTTACGTCAAGTGTAACGTAGTGGATTTTCACCACATTATTCATCCTCTTCCAAGATTGATTTATCTAATCGGGAACTAAAACAGAACAGCCAGTAGGAACTCTATTAGATATAAGTGTATGAATGTTAGTGTGGATGTATGAGAGTTGAATCAAATTGAAAATATAATTAATTAGATTTAAGTATGATCATACCATAGCCGTATTTTGTTTTGTATTTGCCGCCTGCCTCACTTCGGAAGAACACAAATCTAAGATATTTCCAGGTATTTATATGTTTTCACCGCTCAAAACTCGAATCACTGAAATTTTTCTATCGTGGGGGCGCAAAACAACTCAGGCTGAAATTAAGTTGAAAATAAAAGAAAACATGTGATTTATTAAACAAAAGAAATAAATGTGATAAGAACATGTGTACAATGTGAATTAAAAGAAGGATAGTATAGATAGCTCGGATATAAGAAAGATTCGTTCGAAATTTTAGACTATGTAATTACGTCAATCATGACGTCACGTCTTTACGTTGGTGTGTAACTCATGTTACGTAATTCTTATGTTAGAATTTCGATTTACAAAATAAATTTATATAATTGAATCAATCAGCAAAAGATTTAACTAAATGATTAGAATTCTCAAATAGCTGAATAAGCGACGAGAGAAAGAAACAACTCAAACAAAAGAGAGAGACGGCGCTATACCTCATATAGGTGTGGCACGTCGTTATGCAATCACTAAGTTTAACTCAGTATTATTACTCAAGTATTCCTAATTCTATATATCAAAATCCGTTAATAATGATCGATGTAAAACTTAAAAATTTATCTAATACACTCGAATCTCCCAATATCGACCTTCCCAATATCGACAATCTCCCAATATCGACCGCATTCCTTTCTCATTAACGACCTGCAGTTACCTCAAATATCAGTGGATACACTGCGCATGAGTTGCGCGCTCGGAATCTTATTGGTTGCTATTCGCGCGCAACCGTATTTTAACATTAAATCGTCAATCACTCAGTATCAGAATAATATTGTGGAATTTTTGCGACATTTCGTTTCGAACGGCTAATGCGACTTGGTTTCGTCAAATTTTTCTGGTCTACCTCTCTTAGCAGCTGTTTTTTTGGATGTTTTAGAAAGAGGTTTTATAGAAAATGTAATATATTTGGCTAAATATATTATGAGAAATTTATATATTATAATTATTTATTTCAAAATAAAATCTTTTTAATTTTTATATGTAATAATTTAAAAATCCAATAACAGTTTTTTATTAAAATATAAATTTATATGTATATATATATATATATATATATATATATATATATATATATATATATTTAAGGACATTTAATATTTATATTAAATATAAATAATTCTTTCTTTTATTTAGGATTTAGCCAAATATATTACATTTTCTATAAAAACTCTTTAAACGTTTTGTTTTTCTCGTTTCCGCTTGTAGACTCGCACCATTTTGCTAAAAAAAGAATCGAAAAACTAAGATAAGGTGGCTTTTTCGCCCCATAACCTATTTTCGGAGATATTGCTAAAACATTCTGAATTAAGTGGATTACGAGAAAAAATGAACCCATATTTCTCGTTCAGAACATTATTTTGATTCTGAAAATACCCGCCAGAAATTTTTTTCACCAAAATTTGAAGCGGTAAAAGGAAATAAAACTTGAAAAATTATTTTGAGAAAAGGTGGTGTTTTACAAACGACCGTTCACAGGATTTGTGAAGTTGGCTGATATATTCATTCATATTGCCATTTGTGCACCCTCTAGTGGCAGTCTCAAAAAGTACATTGCGAAATTGCTGAGCATCATTGTTATCAAATCATAATCAAATGGCTTTTTCGCCCCACTCTACTCTATATTACTTTATCGGAGCCAGAAATAACCACCCCAGAAATTACCATAACAGACCATACTTAATTTTTTCTTTTGTCCGCTAGGAGCGCAGTCTTTGTAACCATGTGTTCTAACGACTAACCCTAGAAACCTGTCAAAAAGTCTTGCACACAATGCATAATTTGTGTATAAACTTTTTCTTAAATTATCTATATAGGAATGTAGATAAACGTTCCTAAGGAATTCTTATTGTGTTTTCCAAATGGCGAGTGTGATTTTTTACTTCGTTTCAATGTAAGGCTGCAGAGAAGAATGCTCTCAGTTTGAATTTTCTTCAAGTAAACTTTTTTTCAAATTTCTCACGAAACGAAGCAGATAAACGTAATTTATCATCTTCTGTTTCATGTCCCAGAGTTTGAAGATGATATATTGTGGTCACCACAATATATCAATAACTTAATATTCACAACTCTGGTCACCACCATTTTCTGGTTCCCTATTACCAGGCTAGATCAACTACGTTGAACAAAAATGGCGAAGTTTTTAGCGCCATCTGTGTCGGGCAGTGAACTATGAAAGCGCGCATTGTTAGTGCATATACAGGGAGTCCCAGTATTCAAAAAACATATTTATATTTTCTGTTTCCTTGTGAAAAACTGAATAGAAAATGATCAATAAAAAAATTTGTTTAAATGCATAATTAACAAGTAATTAGCAATTAAAGATTAACCAATCAGAAAAATGCTTTAGATAGCCGACAGTCCATGTGCCATCGCTAAGAGCGTGTGAGAATACAAGTTCTTTTATTTTGGCAGGGGGCTTTGAATTTTTGGTGCAACTTCACACTTAAACGAGATTCGAAAATTCATAAGAATCTTTTCCTTAACCACCAAATTAGAAACCATTGCTGGACGAGTTAATTACATTACTTAAAATGCAAACGTTATTTGAATTCTGTAGAAATCTCCTGAATTCTTATCATTCTGCAGAATTCACTCGAGTTCTGAAGAAACTGCTTTAACTTCTTTTATTACCTTGAATACTTTTGAATTACATTGATGTCAAAATTTGCCAAGTGAGCCACCTATTTCCCGATGGCCGAGATTTTTCCGTCGTAAGTACTTTTTTCTATTCACAAGGATAAATAAAAAATACAATTTAAGCAGTTTGGCGAAATTCGAAATTTTACAACAGTTATTGTTAATAACATTTTTCTGCCTGAATTCGGTGATTATTTATTTTCTATCGATTCGCTGCATAGATTTTGCTAAATTTTTTAGTGATTAATATGGACTAGACACTCTTTCGATAGACATTTTTTTTTTACAATAAACGTAATTTGTTGAAAATATAAACAATTTATTTAAATAAATGAAAATAATTATAACTTCTCTATCGAATTTTTCGTTTTTCATCATTGATTACGAAGCTCTATTTAATAACAAATTTAAAAAAAAAAGAAAACATGAAAACTTCCACGGGGTCCCAAGTTATTGCTATTTTTTGCTAGGCGCGCAGCGGGCATCGCCCGTGTCGCGCGGGTCGCGGACTCGATAAGCGTGAAGTTTTCCCATGTGAGAATGAGAAAACTGCATGTTGGACGTGGATGAAAAGAAGAAACAAATGAACGCTGGTTACAATATGTCTGAAGCAACATTGTATGGGTCTTTATGCCCGCTGCGCGCCTAGCAAAAAATAGTAATAACTTGGGACCCCGTGGAAGTTTTCATGTTTTTTTTTTTTTTTTAAATTGTTATTAAATAGAGCTTCGTACTCAATGATGAAAAATGAAAAATTCGATAGAGAAGTTATAATTATTATCATTTGTTTCAATAAATTGTTTATATTTCCAACAAATTATGTTTATTGTAAAAAAAAGAAATGTCTATCGAAAGAGTGTCTAGTCCATATTAATCACTAAAAAATTTAGAAAAATCCATGCAGCGAATCGATAGAAAATAAATAATGACCGAATTCAGGCAGAAAAATGTTATTAATAATAACTGTTTTAAAATTTCGAATTTCGGCAAACTGCTTAAATTGTATTTTTTATTTATCCTTGTGAATAGAAAAAAGTACTTACGGCGGAAAAATTTCGGCCATCGAGAAATAGGTGGCCCACTAGGAAAATTTTGACACATTGAACAATTATTTGGAATTTCAAGACTTAAATACTCTAAATTTCTCAGAATTCTAATACAATCATTACAGTCTTCTTAATTCAGGTACTTAGAAAAACAATCTAAAATGGTGCACTACTGACCAGGGTGTATCGGTTTGCGCACCAGGTGTTTAGAATAACCAATCTTCGAGATTTTTTGAAAAATTCCAAGTTTTCGACGTTCATAAAAAATTCCAAATGGTGAAGCGATAACCGGGGTGCACCAGGTAGTTCAAAAAACAATCTAAAATTGTGAATCGCTGACCGGGGTGCACAGGGTCGCGTACCAGGTGGATAGAATAGCAATCTTCGGGAATTTTTTTTTAATCCCAAGTTATCGAAGAACTTTATCATTATCATTATAAGAAATTTATCATTTATCATTATCCAATGATAAACCGATAACCCGGGTGCACCAAGATGCTCACCAGGTGTTCAGATCAACAATCTTCTGGAATTTGTTCGAAATTTCAAATTTTCTAAGAACGTTAACAGCACCAAATGGTGACCCGATAACCGGGATGCACAAGGTCGCGCACCAGGTGTTTAGAATAACAATCTTCAGGAATTTTTTTTGAAATTTCTTTTTTCGAAGGACACAAAAAACTCCAAATGCTCACCCGATAACCGGAATGCACAAGGTCGCGCACCAGGTGGTTAAAATAGCAATTAATATTCATATCATCCTCACATGACGTTCTTTCGGAATCAAGCGGTGCCGGCAAATTTAAACTTGGAACAGCAGTTCTATGCAGCATAGTTAAGCCTCTCGGGGTTTTAAATATATCCCTCTCATCAAAATGATCCCGGAAAATAAAATATCGTTTGGTTGTTATAGTTTCATATGGCAATTTTTTTAATGTTTCATTTCCGGTACTTTGTACCCACTTCAGTCCCACTAAACGATTTGCCGGAAATTTATGACCGATCACTTCTTTATCAAACTCTTTTTTTCTTTTACAATTCACCACAACACATTTTTTTCGGTCCAGATTATCCATTGTGATGTACAAAGCAATCAAATGGAATCAAACTGTCAAACAACTGTCAAAATTCAAATAAAGCGGGCTATAACTGCGTTGGCGCCATCTGTGTCGGGCGGGGAACTATTTTTGTACACCTCACTGCCTCTTGGACCTCCGCGCCATAGTTTTAAACTCTGCCACTTTAGCCCATAGGAGTTGACCTAGCCTGCCTATTCCGGAATACTTAGAGTCATCAATGATCCCCAAATTCAATCATCTTTTAAATATGTTTAAAGTGTATATTTTTATAAAAGTAGGAGTGAAGTACGGTAAAATCGTCAAAGTGTCTAGAAAAAGATTAGTTGCACTTGTCTAATTACATTCTCATCATAGAGAAAAAATTTGTGTAAAATTTGACCCCCCCGTTTTTGTCAAATGTCCACGTTTTATGACCCCCTGAACCCCCAAAAACATGATTTTATGAATGTGTCTGTTTGTCTAGATTTTTTGGTTTGTTAACACGATAACTTTTATCACTTTATCCTTAGACTTTTTTCGAATAAAAAAAAATTGTCAGACTTATAACATTTTGAAAATTCAAAAAAAAAACGAATGTAAATTTTAATTTGAAGCCAAACAACGCACAATATGAAGAAAAAAATCTAGGGGTGAAAAATGTTTCTTTTTTTCTTGAAAAATCGAAAATTCAAATTTTGAGCCAAATAACGTGAGATACAGATAAAATGATAACAGGGTGTCTACATGGAAAAAATTATTCTCTTAAAAAGTCAAACCGTGAATGTCTTAATCTTGGATATGAGAAAAAGTCACTTAATATTTAGAAACCTCATTCTTCAAGAAAATAAGACACAATTATATGAATTTCAACAGAATATAGCCAATATGCTAGAGGTCCAGAAAAAAATTTTGATTTGCAGTGGGTAATGTAAATGGTTACTGAATCATCTAAAACAAAAAACTCCATAAGGAATTAGTAAAATATAATATTCTTGTGTACTTGACGGAGAGATTTTATCAAAATTGTGTGTGTGTGTGTGTGTGTGTATGTATGTGTGTGTGTGTGTGTGTGTGTAATGGAACCTATTTTGAATAAATAATAACTTTCAAAGGTAATATAATGTGTATTTTATTCTATATCCAAAAAGTTCGGTTATTTTTGGGACACACTGTGTAGTTTAGGTAGGTCTGGGTGACGGACTAGAGGGGATTTTTGAATTCGTACTATATGGAATGGATGAAAATAGACATTTATAAGTGCTCCAAAGTTACAGAAAGAATGTTTTAATTTGATTTGTTTTTCTTTAGAATTTGAATACATGGAGAAATGTAAATGCAAATGTAAATTATACTTCGAAAACATACAATAAAGTTTTTCATTAAAAATAATACTTTATTTTACATTTTATTAGCGATTTCCTGGGATATCTCATATTATGAGAATAGTTTGACGAGTTTGGACAAAGTACTTTTTTTTACATTTTATCGATTCTCAGGAAAAAAAAATTTAATAAAATTGTTCATTTCAGAATCTTATGCTAAACTAAATTCCCTTTAAAATTACATATATTACTATTAAATTCACTCCATAGGGTACTCTCCTCTATTTTTTTCTAATTTGAATCTCGGAAATTTCTAAAGGTTTGTTAATGTTATCATTTTCACCGTACTCGAATCCGGGCAACCATAAATTTAATTCTTCCAGCGCAAACAACTTGTCTACAAATATTAATTGATTCAAAACGAGAGGAATGTCATAACGTAAGGCCCCTTCTTGTAGGTCGTGTTAAGGATCAATTGCTAAATTTTTTGTAATGTGAAAATTGTCAATTTCATTGAATATACAAGTTTCCTTAATGCCTGACATTGAAATATTTTGTTTTTGTAAAAGAGAATAGTAATTTTGAATTATTGAATATTTACATGCTGTGTTAAACAAAATCTACAAAAAAGGTCATCTCAGAAACTTTCGACGAATCCGAGAATTGAATGGAGACCCAAGTTATCTCCTTCGATTAAAGCAAGAACAAAATAAATTTGCTTTATCTCATTCTCGACCTGTAACCGATATTCCTTCGCGCTGAAGAAATTGAATTTCGTCAATAGCTCTAGAGAAGACAATTTTATTCATAAATTGTACGCGATGTTTTGTGTTGAATAAAGTAAAAAGAAAAATTTTTTCGTGTTTCGACTGAAATTCTGGAGGTAGTATTGGACAACTTAAGTACACTGTGCTGCACTTAGAGACATCTTTATGACTGCCGAGTGGGTTGTTTGTTTCATAATCATGAAATGCCATTATTAAAGGAAACACGATTTTACCATCATAATTTTTCATTTTTTCTTTCCGTAAATAATCTTGGATAAAATTGCTTATTATTCTTGCATGGAACGTCACCTCCAAAGTCTAAAAAAAAAATATATATATAAATGTTATGAAAGAGAGCTTTTCTTAAAACTGAAAACAATGAAAACTTGTTTTTATTTAATCATTAACTGTTATAAAACTTGTCAAATTTATTAAAATTTGTGACGTTACTTTTTAATTAAATTCATTTAATTAAAGGGCTCTAAAATAACGCCCAAAAGGCTCCAAAATAAGAAAAACCATAACTAAGCAAAGTGTGCAGTTTTAATGATAAATTTAAAAATAGACTCAAAGCTATTTATACAACCAGATAAGAGATAACTTTCAAACAAATTTTTAAGACATTTTGAACAAATTCTTGAGCGCCAGTCCTTTCTTGACACAAAATTAATTAATTTAACTATAAATTTGCGAACACATCGAGATAAAAGAGACAAAGATAAAGATAACGAGATAAAAATAAGATAATTTCGCAAGTTTTCGTCAAATTAATTAAATAAATTATAAAAAAATATAAAACCAAAAAAAGATAACAAATAGATTAGCTCAGTCTTAAACAATTCATGGTAGAGAGGGGTGGTTCGTCAAATCAGAAAACTCGAGTTATAATAAGATAAATTGATAATTAACAAAATTTTATTAGTTAAGATATCTTTAAAATAAGACAATAAAAGAATTTAACAAAAAGAAAGGCAATTTCAATATCAAGCAATAAAATATGTATAAAAATATTAAACAATAAAGGAATTTAACAATAAGTAGATTTAAGGGAATTCTCAACGATTATAATAAGAGAAAAAGATATTTTCTATAATAGAAGAGGGTCTCAAATTTTTTTTTTTTACAACAAAAGGGGATTTTCCATTTAAATACACAAAAAATAGAGTAGGGTCTCAAATAATACAATGAAAGGTCTTTAAAACATAATTAACTTACAATAAATAGACATAATCAATTAGAAGGGAGGTTCTCAAATATTATAGTAAAAATGGTATTTGAAACATAATTGTATTACAACAGGTAGGGATTCTCAATTAAAAGGGAGGGTCTCAAGTATTACAAACAAATTAATATTTTAAACATAGTTAAAAAGGGAATTCTCAATTGGGACTATACATATAAGTAAAACAAATAATATTTAAAAATGA
Organism: Synergus gifuensis; assembly: GCA_904066015.1. NCBI lineage: Eukaryota > Metazoa > Arthropoda > Insecta > Hymenoptera > Cynipidae > Synergus > Synergus gifuensis. The sequence continues at coordinate 99,587 of CAJFCO010018295.1, forward strand.
ATAATAAAAAAAAACTAATTAGAAACATCACAATAAAATCAGACCAGAATAATCAAATAATAGAATGATTCAGCCAAGGAGTCTTTCTTTAAAGAAATAAAATGAATAAAATTGTACTAAGATATAACAAAAAAAAATAAATAATTAAAATCTTGGCTGGATCACTTAAAAAAAAACAATTCCTACCTCAATACAAATTTCAGAAGATAAAAATGGCAATTCGGTGACAATCACTCAAGAAAACTTTGAAACTTTGAAGAAAACCTTCGAGTATAAGGAAACGTTACGTGCTGCTACGCTGGGTTCACAATTCAAAGAGAGATCAGATATAATTTCTCAAGTTCGCTTGTCAAGTTGAGGGGAACTTGACGATTTACAAATTAAGGAGAAGAGCTGATGCGCGTAGGCCTAATTTCCGTAAAAGCTCATGGTCTAGAGAAGGATAGCTAATGAGGTCCGCTTCCTATTTGTCCATCCTGTCGTCCTGTCTTCTTCCTTTTCGCAGGTTATCAGCCGCCGTTGATAGATAAAGAGATTCTGAACTCCTTCTTACGAAAGGGAGTTAGACAGAAGAATCGTCTTTCTGATTATGATTTCAGGGCCGGCAATACTTCGAAGATATAGTGGAGAAAGATGAACTCTTACTCCATCAATGCTCGAGATGCAAAATATAACAGAGAGAGAAAAAGGCATAAAAAGCCAAGAGAAATCTGTTGAAAAACAGAAAAGAGATAAGAAATAATAATAGGCGAGGTTACCTATTCTTTCAAAGAATTTCCTGGTAATCGCCACGGCCAATCCTTGCCAGGGGTGCACCTAGGAAGACCTTGGAAGACCAAAATCAATTCTTCTATCCAATATTGACAGGGTACTGTCTTGGATGTTAAGAGGGATGATCGAGAGATAAAATATAATTTATTTTGGAACCATGCGATGATTTGAAGATTTAGGTGTTGATGTTGGACCCAATAACCTGCGTATGTTGATGGGAATCCTCTAGATTTCGACTTAAGACCTCAGAGCTCGGAAATTGTACAAAAAAAATATATAAAAATAAAAATAGTTCTAATTTTTCAAAAAAAAAAAAAATTACAATCGAAACTTAAAAATAAAGAAATAGCTCTAACTTCTTCAAAAATTAACAAATTAGTTCTTAAGAGGTAGGAAAATAGAAAATATAAAATAAAATAATAAAATAAAACAACAATAAAACAATTAGGAGTGCCGAATTTCGACCCTTGATAAGAGCACATAAGTTTTCATCTTTTTTTAATTGAAATTGAAGTTAATAAGATTTTGTGACTTGCAGAATCTGCAACGTCACAAATTTCAGTTAAAAGAAGTTTAACAAAGTGTTTTCTCCAAGTTTCATTCAATGTAAATTTTATTCGATCTTTAATCGCGCGCCAGATTACAGCCAATGGCAGAATTTCTCCAGGCAGTCAAATTTGAGTGTATTGACATAGCAACATCAATGCGTCTTTAAGTACAAGTGTCTGCACAGACGTAGTTTCGTGAAATTGTAGGTTATGTAGCGATATCCATGAAGCAAAATGCAGTTTCAACTGCGAGCGAAGTAAGATTCGTGCTAACAATTTTTCGATTCTTTTAGTGATTATATTCCTACCTAAAACATTATATTTTCCTAAAAATTTTTCAGTCATCAAACTTCACTTTTTTTACTTCTCAAATTTTTAACTAATAACATACATATTCTAAAAGTACTAGAACATCACAGCGCGCTTCGCGCGCCTATATAATTACTTCACGTTACGCACTTGTGACGGTCCCACGTGACCATTTCTCAACCAATCAGTTCACGAATAAACTGCGGACACTCGATAGGTCATCTATTTTTTAAGAAAGGATATCGTTTTTTGATGCATAGAACTGAATTACTTCAAATGCACTTTATCGCACCATTAATAATAATAATTGCACACCTACCAAAAACCTCTTATTAACGATCCAAAATGGTGGGGGCTAGTGCGATTTTCTTCAAAAATGAAAATTTTCAAAAATTCTTTGAGCTATTATTTTTTAGTTCTTAAGAGGTAGGAAAATATAAAATATAAAATAAAATAATAAAATAAAACAAAAATAAAACAATTAGGAGTGCCGAATTTCGACCCTTGATAAGAGCACATAAGTGGTATAGTGGAATATAAGATTATATTCCACTATATTATAAGAATTATTATAAGAATATAATAAGATTATATTATAAGAATATATTCCACATAAGTGGAATATAATCACTAAAAGAATCGAAAAATTGTTAGCACGAATCTTACTTCGCTCGCAGTTGAAACTGCATTTTGCTTCATGGATATCGCGCGCTGTGATGTTCTAGTACTTTTAGAATATGTATGTTATTAGTTAAAAATTTGAGAAGTAAAAAAAGTGAAGTTTGATGACTGAAAAATTTTTAGGAAAATATAGCACTTTAGCTATACATTTTTCAGTTTCAAATGCGCTCTATTGTACCAGTATTAAAAAAATCCTACTTTAAAAATGCTTTGCAAAAAGCATAAATTTTCGATGGGGAGGCTGGTGAGACGCTACGTATAATTACCGATCTAATTAACTTTTCCTAATCTACCTTAGCTCATTCCAAAGAGCTTCAATGCGTTCCATAGCA
>CAJFCO010018295.1:102327-113386 GCA_904066015.1 Synergus gifuensis
TTTAAACATGTTTGATGAAATTAAAGATCTCGTTATTGAACATGTTTGAGAACTGAGTGCGTTTCCGGTGTCAACCGGTCCGCGTTTTGTGGTGATGCAAATGCCAAGGTCCGATGGGAGGAGCACGTCTCTGCGTTCTGACGGCGAGTTCTGAATACTCGGAGCTTCGTTGAGCGCTGGTTGAATTTGATTCCCGAATTCGATCACAAAAGAGAAGATTACTGCTGCTTCGCCGATGGTCCTCCAGAACCATAAAAATACGCGATGAAATCTCGTTGGAGTGTGCTATGGGTTCGTCTTGAACCCTGACCTATTGAAGCGTCCCTTGGGACAAATAATAGGCTCCGTCCACTAAACTGGTCGCTACATTCTTAAACAGGAACCCCAGATACGTGAATTCCTTCACTTCTTCAATCCTTTCCCCTCTCCATTGCCATTCTTTCTTCTTTCTATTCCTTTCAAAAACCAAAACCTTAGATTTGTCCACAATTAAAAACAATTTCTTTTCTTCTAAATATTTTTCTAATCTTTTCATCATCTTCCCCGACAATTCTTCCTCTCTAGCTAGCAGCATAATGTCATCTGCGTATGCCAATGTCCAGAATCTTTCTTACCCTACCACAAATCTCCACTCTAATCCGTTTTTAATTACCTGCTCCAAGTCTGCTATAAGCACCGCTGACATTTTCGAAATATTTTTTAATTTTTTAAATTAAAAATTTCATTTTTTATCATAAATTAACCTAATTTTTATAATTAAATAATAATAAAGGAACTTGAATTTTTCAAAGATATAGTATTGTAAATTTGTACAAAAGAATAAATAATTGTATTGTTTAAGTTTTTAGAAATTGAAAGTCTGAATTGTTACAAAATTCTGATTAGGAATAACAAAATATTCCAAGAAAATTCCGGATTTTAAAAAATTGACGACCAAGGAAAATTCTCGAAAGTCGATAATTCCCTATTATAAAAAATTGTGTTAATAAATATTATTTTCATCACACCTCAGTCAAAAATTCGACTTTTGATGCCTGTGAAGTTGGTCGAAAATCGAGTTTTCTAGTTTACAGATGAAAGTGACAGATAAATCTAAATGGCGGTGTTTTTCTTTCTATTCGAAAATTTACAAATGGTGTAGACAATATTCGTATCTCACTTGTTTTATCCTTCGCGAGCTTCGAGTCGACTTATCTTAAAGCCAACTTCAATCTACTATGACGATAATCTCAACTTATAGGGACTCCTTCGTTTCCGAGTATCGCCTCAACATCTGTCACCCAACTTAATTCCTAAAGTCAAGAATCTTATTGCCAAGGGCGCCAGGTATTTGTAAATACCACTCGAAACTCGAATCTCTAAAATTTTTCTCTAAATTTTGTAATAAGATGAATTCCAACTAGCTCATCTGGAAGAGGGATATCGTGGGGGCGCAAAACAACTCAGGCTGAAATTAAATTGAAATAGAAAGAAAACATGGTTTATTAAATAAAGAAAATGTCAGAAAGAAAATGTGTACAATGTGAATGAAGAAAAATAATGTAGATAGCGAAGATATAAGAAAGATTTGTTTGAAATCTTAGACTATGAGATTACATAACTGAGCTTGCCAATCATGACGTCACGTCTTTACTTTAGTGTGTGACTCATGTTACGTAATTCTTATGTTAGAATTTCGATTTACAAAATAAATTTATATGACGAAATCAATTATCAAAAGATTTAACTAAATGATTAGAATTCTTAAATAGCTGAACAAGCGGCAAGAGAAAGAAGCGGCATAAACAAGAGAAAGAGACGGCACTATACCTCATATAGGTGTGGCATGTCGTTACGTAATCGTTATGTTTAACTTAGAATTATTACTCAAATACTCATAATTTTACACACCAGAATCAGTTAATAATGATCTATACGTAAGGTTTTAAATTTTATCTAACATCCTCAAAATATTATCTCAATACTCTAAACTACGAAGCAAATCTGCCCCTATGCCATGCATGGGCGTTGGCAGAATATGTTACGTAACTCTCCAAAATCTTAACGAACTCGAAACAAAAAAAAGTTAAGCGGGAGAAAATGTGAATTGCAGACGCCTACCTTACTTTCCGAAGACCCAAATGGAACAATCAACTAATATTCCTGGCGGAAGTCTGGATTGGCTCAATTCTATTTATTCTCACTGCAAAACTGTCACGGAAACTCTAAATTTGTTCACTTCTGAACAGCCAGCACAGAACTGATCGTTATTGGAGTTCTTCGTCTGAGCGCGCAGTCGCAGCTGCGTAACTTTCGTTACTCCATTATGGTTGCGTCCACTTGTTATGACAACTCATGTCTTTTCATACTCAGATGCAGAATTTGATTCAACTCTCATACATCCACACTAAAATTCATACACTTATATCTAATTGAGTTTCTACTGGCTGTTCTGTTTTAGTTCCCGATTAGAAAAATCAATCTGGGAAGAGGATCAATAATGTGGTGAAAATCCACCACGTTACACTACATATTTCGATTATTTTCTTAAATTCTTATTATTTCTTTTGAGTGTGATTCAATATTTTAAATTGTTTTCAATTTTTTTTTTCATTTCGTCAGGAATTTATTTTTAATTATTTTAGATCATTTTCAATTACTTTGATGTCTTTAATTGTTATGAATTGTTGTCCTTAATTATTATTATGTCATTGTTTTCAGGCCGTACAGCAAAGGAGGAAAGCGGACGATTTTTGTCGTAAATACAGTGCCACTTGTGACGCAGCAAAGTGTATATTTAGCAAGGCATACTGGTCTAAAAGCAAAAGGATTTAGCGGTGATATGCATGTCGATTATTGGACTAAGGAAAAATGGTTGGAAGAAATCGAGAACTTCTCGGTAAGATAAATAAATAAAAATATTTAATTTTAGAGTTCACTGGCGAAGCTCTTTATGAAGTTGAAAATAATCTTTTTGTCGTAGAAAATTACAATACTTAGTCGAAAATAAAATGTATAAATTAAAAGTAAACTATTTGCTTGAAAATTAAACTATTTTTGGTGAATAATTTAAATATTTTGTTGAAATTCCATTTTTTAAATTGAAAAGTCAATTATTCGGTTGAATATAATCTTCTTTCCATAACAAGCTTTAATATTTAGTTGACAATTCAACTACTTTTTATTGAAAATGTAGTTACTTTGCTGAAAATTCATTTTTGGTTATTAATTCAAATATTTAGTGGAAAATATATTTTTTTATTCAAAAATAAACTATTCGACTGCAAAGAGTAACTCAAAAAACCCCTATTTTTCTACCCTTTCGGGGTCCTCAAGAATTTTATTTAAAAGTGATCTAAATAGTAGCTTATGATGATACTTTAAAGTAGGCAAAATTTCAACTTGAGCATATTTTTTGTTTTGGAGATATGAAGAATCAAATCTGTTAGTGGAAAATTCTCGGCTCTCTCATTCACTATGTTCTAGAGTCTCAAATACCCAAAGTGCATCATTTCCTATAATATGTATTATAAAATCTTCCATTCTTTTCGAATCTATCATTAAACTTTACCAAAAATCGAAGGCCTTTGAATTAAAAAGTAAATGTATATTCCGAAGAAAGATTAGAGTTGGTTATATTAGTGAAATGTATAATATTTTAATAATTTGTAAGCCTCTTCTTCCTCCCCTAGTCGAAAGTACGACTTCCAGGCCTCATTTCAGTCCGCGAAGAGTGGATTTTGTGGTATGCTAGAGTTAAGGTGCGCTCTCATTGGCTGTCAGATTTTTGTGGCTCGCTGACGTAGCGCACAGCACATGTTATCTTCCCACCAGAGAAATGCTGCCATTGGTCACAATTTGGCACGCGATTTAAAATTGAATTAATTTAATTCGATTTTGAATCGCACGCCAGATTACAGAATTTCTCCAGCAGAGCAGGCTGCCCACTTTGACTGTACTGCAGCCGCTGACATAGTTGGTTATACTGTTGGTAGCATTAATAGAAAGTGTCGCGTATATCGTGTATTGTACTTGAATCAAAGTCTCCCCTAAAAACTCCATAAAAATGGGAATCAACCTTCTGAACACCAAACAACTTTAAAATATAATATATAATAATAAAGTTTAACTTTTCATGTAAAATTTGACCAATTTTTAATTATATTTTTAATTATAGAGAGTTTTTAATATTTTTTTAATGTTTCTGATACGAGTTTTGATACTTATTTTTGGTGCCCGCCCCGACCAGCAAAAAAAACCTCGGCTTCGCCTCGGTTTTGCAAAAGTCGGGCGGGCAAAATTCCGCCATACAGAGCAGCAGAAAAAGTAAAACACATTGCATAGCGCCACACGATAGATATATTCTAGCTGACGTAGCACAGTGCTCTCAAATTTGACTGCCTGTGCGCGCAGCACATATTGGCTTCCCACATTGGTCACAATTTAACGTGCGATTTAAAATAGAATTAATTTATTTCGATTTAGAATCGCGCGCCAGATCACAACCAATGACAGCATTTCTCCAAGCAAGCAACTTTAAGAGTGTGTTTAACCTCAAAACTTATCTGCGATTTTTGTGCATAAAAAAACGACACAAATCTTCAAAAATGAATGACTCCTCATCATCCGTAAGTTCTGCGGATAAGTATTACGAAATTTTGACGAAGAAGCAAGACTTATTTTGGAGAATGAAACGTTACCAAAGAAGTCTTCTAAGCAATACCTGCTAGTTTACAACACATGCAAAAAGTGGCGAGAGAAGAATAAAAATTCACTATCTAACTCTTAGAAGAAACCAATTTAATATGTTTATTTTGAATCACTAAAAACAAAACCTAAACCGACAACTTTGACGAGTATTTGGATTATGCTCCAAAAAACTTTACATGTAAAAGATACTTTTCATCACTTTTTGCACTAAAGTTTCTTGTTGAATATGTTTAATTACTTTTTATGTGTATTTTTGATATCCGCCCCGACCAGTAAAGTCTCGGCTTCACCCATCGACATGTAGAAATGAACTGCTAGACGCCGTAGGAAAGCGTGTAATATTGGATCAGAGAGAAAAGTTTCGCCTGTGGATATCTTGTCTCTTTCTAATCCAGGAACGTACCAAATAATTTGGAGGCCTTGTATATTGTCAAAATATATTTTTTTTTTTGTAAACACTAAGTAATGCGTTATTATTATTAATAGGTAATTATAATCAATTATTTTTTTTAATAAACATTCAATCAAATAATTTTATTTCAGTTTCCCCATTAAAATGATAGGGAACTCAAATATACAAAGCACAGACCTGATCGTTTAGCAAGCTCCACCCATCGAAAATGCTTTCAACCAATTAGCTTCGACTAGAAAGAGACAAGATGTCCACACGCGACAACTTTTCTCTATGACGCATTATTACGCGCTTTCCTACAGTATTTGGGAGTCCATTTCTACATGTCGATGGCTTCACCTTGGTTTTACAAAAGTTGAGCGGGGACGGCGACCGAATCTCATGCATTCGCTCAGCTTGCTGAGATTAGCAGTGAAAGCAAAACCACAGAGATATTACAGATAGAGTAGGCATGCCATAGGTGCGCGTGCAAGAGGAAATGTCCGCTCCATAGTGTTGAATTTAGACTTCAGCTGAATTCTATATATGTGAGATTGTATATGTGTGGTGTGCGAACAGCGCCACGCATGGCGCCACGGGCTTCTAAGAAGCGTCACTGTTAAAGCAAAACTACATTCTCGCAGCCGTTGTATACAACAGTCACGCATGTACAGCACGTAGTGAAAGAGAGTGACACAAATACCAATTTAACTTTCTTTTTCTTTTCATTTGGAGGACACTCCCACTTATAGGCATGTCTACTCTATCTGTAATATCTCTATCATGGTCTGTCCACAATAGGCGGATTTCAATTGTCGCATCGTATTGCCAACTGTCGTGTATTTTGTGATGTTCACAAAATATCGTATGCAACTGGGGATATACTAATTCTTATAATAATATAATAGATTATAGGTAGTTAGAATAAATTGAATTTTTAAAAAGATTCAAGTAAAAATTCTTAGTAAAGAATTCTTAGATAAATGTCTAATACAATATTCTAATCAATTGTATGGATGTATGTATGTGTGTAAAAGTGTGTGTGGATGTCACCGTTTTTTGTCGCCCTCTTAACTTAAAGACAGTTATAGGTAAATTGATGAAATTTGTAGGGTATATTGGCACCATTAACATCTCAAAACGTGCCAAAGGATTTTTCAAAATATTGAAATTATTTGAAACTGTTTCTCATCTGCAAATATGGTTTTAGATTTTAGTAATGACAGCGCAAATTGTTGTTGACATTCTGAGTCATGGGATCATGTCACTGGACAGAATCAACCTGATTATTTTCGACGAGTGTCACAGGGCTGTTAATGACCATCCGATGCGTCAAATTATGCAAAGGTTTGAAAAATACCCCAAAGAAGTTTTGCCGAGAGTACTTGCATTGTCTGCTACATTGCTGAATTCCAACGTCAAAGTTGAAAAAGTGAAGGAAACAATTGAGGTATGAAATGTATATTATATAACTAAGTAGCAATATTATACGCGCTAAAGTGTACGAGTAATATTACAATATTGCATAAAAAATTAATAATATTCAAATACAAAAAAAACATGATTTTAATTTGAAATGTAACAATTTTAGGCCTTACAAGTAAAATTTTTTTGCTAATTTCAAGGAAAGTACATTTGATTCAAACAAATTTGCAAAAGTTTCAAGAATATTAATGGTTTTAACAAGATTCTATGGGATTTTGAGTTAATTTAATGAAGTTAAAGGGATTTTACGACGTCAAATGTCCATGTTTTGTGACCCCCTGAAGCCAAAAACATGTTTATACAGGGTGTCCCACCACCTATGAACATCCCGGTACTGGATGATAGAGCAGAAAAAAAGAAAAAGAAAAGTCCTTTGGCAAAATTTGATCTGGGCCTTAGTTTGAGTACAGTAAAGCTTCAAAATTAGGCATAATGAACCAATCAGAAGCGAGAGTTAGCAACCACTTATTTGTCTCATAAGTGTTAAGATAGTGTGCTAACACTATCTTAACACTAACTTACCTATCCTCCATCTGTCCACGCCAATCTTTCTTTATTCTCCGTCTATCTACACCAATCTTGTTCTATCCCTTTCGCAATCTATCTTTTTCAATCCCTACTTCCCTATCCATGTCTATCCCTGGTCTAATCATTTGAATTCTTACCTATCTCTTTTACACGCTTATCCTTTTCAATCTTTACTATTTTATCCATATCTATCCTTGTATAATCATTTTAATCTTTTTCTATCTCTCTTTCAGTTTGCCACCAAGTCTATTTCAATCTTTACCATTCTATCCATCTCTATCCTTGTATAGACATTTCAATCCTTTCCTATATCTCTTGAAGTATATTACGAAGTCTATCCTTTTCAATCCATATCTCTATAGCCACATCTATCCACGTATAATAATTTCAATCCTTTTCTAACTCTCTTGAAGTATACTATCAAGTCTATTCATTTCAATCTTTATCTTTCTATTTATATCTATCTTTGATGAATCACTTTAATACTATTTTATCTCTTTCGTAGTATACTACCAAGACCCCATCCTTTTCAATCCTTATTCTTCTATCCATATCTATCCTTATGCAATCATTTCAATCTTTTTATACCGTATATATTTTTCTATTTCTATCTGCCTAATAATTTCAACACAGTTGTGTCTCTTTTCGCAATTTGAATTTCTTTTAAAATCTAAAATCATGAAACTTATATACATTTTGTAACGAACCAATAGAAATCCTAGCAAGTTGAGTCTAAAGAAATTAGGATAATTAGGCTTGGTCGGAGAATTACAGAGAAGAAGAGATTGAATCACTTAATCAGATTCGATCTCCTTAATTATCTTGCGGGGTAAGTAATCGCCTGTCGTCATACGAGGGTGAAAATGTCTAATGAAAGATGATGGTGAAATATCTAATGGAAGATAATAAATGAAACCAGGTAATTCGTATAATAATATGAATTTATTCAGTTAACACCCATTTATATTTCTATCAAATTAACCCCAATTAGACAAGAAGCATGCTTATCATCTACAGCTAATTAGAAGGATATTAATTTTGTGGTAAAAAAAAAGAATATTTCAGAAAACTATTAGCTAGGAAAACAGAAATAAATCAGGATCTATAAATCTATAAATCATAAATAAAGTTCTTTTCTTTTCTTACCACAAACAACTTCAATTGCGCTCAATTAGAAGTCCGGCTTTTGAGCGCGTAACGACATGTAGGGGGGCTACTGAGACGATACATTGAAAGAAATTTTGTAACATAATACGTTAAAATCGATATTACAATTTAGTATAATCTTTTACGATTTAGGGAAATCGGGTATTTGTATCAGAAAGTAATATAAAGGATTCTGAAATTTGCTAAAGACTATACTAAAAATTATAAGTCATGCGAAAAGAATAAGATAGACGAAAACACGAAAAGAGAAAGAATAAATTCGTAACCCGTCGTGAATCTCCGTCAATTCACACTGCACAATTATAACACACATAAATGCACACATTATAACATACATTTACAGAGGTAACTACCAGGTGTGTAAATATGAAATCGGAATTTTTGTATGAAAAATACACTTTTATTGTATAAAAATGATAAAGAATATTTTATTCAAAGTATGCTCCATCGCTAGCTATACATTTTTCCCACCTGTCTGGCAATTGGTGGATGCCACGCCAAAAAAATGATGCTCTTTCGAGGCAAACCAGTCATCGAGCCACTTTCGTACATTTTCGTAAGAAGTGAAGCGCTGCTCAGCAAGTGCGTGTCCCATCGATGCAAATAGGGAGTAATCGGACGGAGCCATGTCTGGTGAGTAAGCCGCATGCGCAAGTATTTCCCAACTAAATGCCTCAATCGTTTCCTTAACCAGTTTTGCTGTGTGTGATGGTGCATTATCATGAAGCAAAATCACTTTGTGTTGCCTTTTTTGATATTCTGGTCGTTTTTCACGCAAAGCCTGATTCAGATCGATCATTTGTTGTTGGTAGCGTTGAGTATTAACGGTTTCTCCAGGTTTTAGCAGCTCATAATATATGACACCCTTCTGATCCCACCAAACACAGAGCATTGTCTTCCGTCCAAAGCGATTTGGCCTTGCAGTCGATGTCGATGGTTCGCCCGGAGTTACCCATGATCTTTTACGTTTAGGATTTTCAAAATATATCTATTTCTCATCGCCAGTCACAATTCGATGGAGAAATGACTTTCTTTTGAACCTGGTGAGCAGCATTTCGCAAGTGGTTTTTCGGTTTTCCTGCTGTCTTTCATTCAGTTCATGTGGAACCCATTTTCCCACCTTCTTGATCTTTCCCATGGCTTTCAAACGTATGGAGACGGCTTCTCGTGTCACATTTAATTGATCTGCGAGTTGTTGTTGCGTTTGAGCATCATCCTCATCCAACAATGCTTGCAATTCGCTGTCTTCAAACTTTTTTGGTGGTTTTCCACGTTCTTCGTTTCTTACGTCAAAATCGCCATTTTAAAATTTTTTAAACCACTTAAAGCACTGTGACTTACCAAGAGCATGCTCACCGTAAGCTTCGACAAGCATTCGATGCGATTCTGCAGCAGTTTTCTTCAGATGGTAACAGAAAATCAATGCTGTCCGCAAATCAAACTTTCCGGGCACAAATTTTGACATTTTTAACGCTATTACTAACTATACTATTGTATGAAACTTGTATTGTTGTGAGTCAAAAATCTTTGTCAGAGATGTGAACAACAAGATGGTGCCACTGTCGCGGTTTGACGGTAACTACATAGACAGGTAGAGCCATCTATTGGCAAATTCCGGTTTCATATTTACACACCTGGTAGACTTGAAGTACTTCAAATGCGCTACATTGCATCACCAAAAATTTCTCATTTCGCTAAAAAATAATCAAGACATTAAGACATTAACCTCTGTAAAAGGTGAGAACACGTGATCGGTGGGGTGGGTGGTGAGAAGATATGTATACTCACCGTTCTAATTAACTTTTTCTAATCTGCCTTGGCTCATTCCAAAGAGTTTTAAATGTGTTCCATCGCACCACCAAAAATTCAATTGCTCTCAATTAGAAGTGTTGTATTTAAGCGCGTAAATACAGGTGGTTGGGCTGGTGTGATGATGTGAATAAAATTACCGTTCCAATTAACATTTTCTCATGTGCAATTAATGTTTTTGGTGGTGCTATGGAGCGCATTGAAGCTCTTTGGAATGAGCCAAGGTAGATTAGGAAAAGTTTATTAGATCAGTAATTATACGTAGCGTCTCACCAGCCTCCCCTTCGAAAATTTATGCTTTTTGCAGAGCATTTTTAAAGTAGGATTTTGTTAATACTGGTACAATAGAGCGCATTTGAAACTGAAAAATGTAGCGCAAAGAATTTTTGAAAATTTTCATTTTTGAAGAAAATCGCACTAGCCCCCACCATTTTTGATTGTTAATAAGAGGTTTTTGGTAGGTGTGCAATTATTATTATTATTAATGGTGCCATGAAGTGTATTTGAAGTAATTCAGTTCTATGCATCAAAAAATGATATACTTTTAGAATATGTATTTTATTAGTTAAAAATTTGAGAAGTAAAAAAGTGAAGTTTGATGACTGAAAAATTTTTAGGAAAATATAATGTTTTAAGTAGGAATATAATCACTAAAAGAATCGAAAAATTTTTAGCACGAATCTTACTTCGCTCGCAGTTGAAACTACATTTTGCTTCATGGATATCGCTACATAACCTACAATTTCACGAAACTACGTCTGTGCAGACACTTGTACTTAAAGACGCATTAACGTTGCTATGTCAATACACTCAAATTTCACTGCCTGGAGAAATTCTGCCATTTACTGTAATCTGGCGCGCGATTAAAGATCGAATAAAATTTACATTGAATGAAACTTGGAGAAAACACTTTGTTAAACTTCTTTTAACTGAAATTGTAATAAATTTGACAAGTTTTATAACAGTTAATGATTAAATAAAAACATGTTT
>CAJFCO010018295.1:124872-166167 GCA_904066015.1 Synergus gifuensis
ATTAATGGCAGCCATATTTTTTTTAAAGTGCGAATGGCACGCTGCACTCGGGAAGTTCTGTACTATATGTAAGTGTGATTTTGTACATGTATTATATGTGTACGAACTTTTGGCTACAGAAAAGTGCACGTTTTTCGTGAAGTACATGCATTACAGTTTGGTCTCCTTATGTCTATACTCCATGTTATCCACCTTCAAAAAATTCAAGAAAAATATGTTATGAAGGACATTCTGAGGAATGTTTACGTATAAAAAAAAAGAAGTGGTCACTCAAGAAAATAACCCCAAAAAAAATTTTGAAAAATTCAAAAATTTTATTTATCTCTAATTTTTTTTAAAAAATTTTGAAATTTTTTATTTGCAGTAGTCTCATTAGTGACTAAAATATGTATTTTGTTCATCAAAATCGGTCAAGGCATTTTCGAGAAAAAAACTTTTTTGATTTTTCTTTCCCCTTCCATATCTCCACTTTGTCTTCTGGCATTTTGCAGAAACTTTATTCTATATGTATATAATACATATGCAAATTTCCAGAAGTTTTCCTAGATCTTTACATTTTCCGAAATTTTTGACAACTTTGACAGTTTCTGGCAGGCCTCTTGTCCCCACTTAGACTTCTGGCAATTTTTTTCCTGCTTCCTCTAGTGTTCCTTAATATGTATACAAATTTTCAGCTTTGAACCTAGATATTTTTTTTTCGCGAAAATTTTACATGTTTGACCGCTCCCCCACGCATATGGCCCCCAGCTGGCCTTCTGGCTGAAGGGCTTTTGTTTTTCCGGCAACAATACAACCTATTTAATATGTCAAATTGCTTGAACCTAGGTCTTTTCATTTTTACGTAGCCAGCTCTCCGTCTATTCGTTTCGTACAGACCGAGGTAAATGGCCTAGATTTAGGAAAAAATATTTTATGTAACGAAGGCATGATTTACGCGTTTTGTCAGCCTCTTCTTAATTCTGAAAGTGACCGTTTACACGATTGGAGGGGCGGACTGTACGATTCTTGTTCTATAATACTCCTAGGACTATTATGAAGCTATAACTATTATTTTACATAATAACTATTATTTTACATCAATACTGCCACCTGTGTGTGTCCAATGTTACTACATCGTATACTCACTGACGCTCTAATCTAAATTTCATTTAATAAACTGTCACAGTTGTAACAATATCGGTAATCCGTCCATTTGGTTAATTCTTTTAACAATGGATAAAGAAAATAATGATGACAGTGGTGAATTCCTCACGTGCACACCACCCGAGTTATGTGAATCAGAAAAAAAGACTACTAATGATTTATTGCATTCGAAATGAAAAATTCATCACGAATCCATCCACAATACGTTTCTCGAATGGAAGAAGAAATATAAAACATGATCATCTTCCGAAACAGCTTTGATGGCACATTTCAACGAATTAAGCAAAAAATATAAACCATCTTCTCTGTGGTCGATTCATTCAATGCTTAAAAGCACGATAAATATCAGAGGCAGTCGACATCTCTGATTAAATCCATGGTTAACTAATCATAATTATTGTTTAATTAACGGCTTAATCATGATTATTTAACTTGCGAAGCGTTTTACCATGAGTTACTAATCCCTGCTAATGGTATACCCTATTTGTAATAATGTCTAGTTTCAGTCTATTTCTGTTGTAACGGCGATTCTGATTGGCTGAGTCATGAAAACTGTGTTGAAGTGCTAAATAGGCCTCTGACATCACAGGAGTTGTATCCTGGGTTCAGGCCTAAGCACAATCGTGAACTAAACCGTAACCTTAACACAAAGATCGTCCGCCGAATCACCACCTTGGAATATAAAATGATTTTGAGAGATTTCTATGGGTTTGTTAAATCCATTAAAATTTATTTATTTCAAAACAATCTTTTAAAATTCCTTAAATCCCGTTAATTAGATCTTTTGCGATCTCTTAAAATATTTTTAAAAATATTTTGAAATCTATCGTAAACATAAATTATTGACAATAGCTTCTAATTCTAGTTTTATAAATATTCTTAACTTCGCAGATTTTCGTCGAACAAGGTTTTGAAACTCTTCGCCGT
The DNA here is from genome assembly GCA_904066015.1 of Synergus gifuensis. NCBI lineage: Eukaryota > Metazoa > Arthropoda > Insecta > Hymenoptera > Cynipidae > Synergus > Synergus gifuensis. Next base: position 126,943 of record CAJFCO010018295.1, read on the forward strand.
ACTGAAAGAGTTTAATGAAACCAAAACCAAAGAGCAGCAGTTTTGTTGTATTATTTTCGTAAAACGTCGTTTCACAGCAAAAGTTTTATATCACATCCTCAAAGTGAGTTTTTCCTGGAAAGTTTTTGGATTATAAAATGCAGATATTGTTATACTCTTATTATATATTTTTTTAGAGTCTGAACAAAGTTGACGATAAATTCAAATTTCTATTGCCGGAGTTTATGGTCGGATATTCCAACGATCCTTACAAAAATGCCAAGGAAGTTATGTGTATAGCAAGGTGGAATAAGGAAGTCCTACTGAGGTATTTTTAAATTGTTTTAACTTATCACCAAGCAATCACCGTTTTTTAATTTGTTTACCTACTTTGGGTGTTCGTCACCCTTTCACCTTTTTGCAATTGATAAATTTCAGACATCATAAGTCGTCAACTATGTAATCACCGTTTTTTTTAATTTATCCATTAATTTTGGAAATTTTTCATCTTTTAACTTTTTCTCAATTCATAAAATTAAATCTTAGAACAAATTATTGATATTCCTCCTTCTGGGTTGTTTCTCTTTTATTTTAGCGCATTACTGAAAACTTATTGATTTTAATAATAGTTTTCTGTCATGATTTGTCTAAAAGTCAGAGAAATGTCAGACAAATTGAAAAATTTAATCTTTTGACCAGTCTATTCTAAAATTCACCTTTTGAGTTAAGCTTAAATTTTTTAAAAATTCATTTTGAGTTTGATTAAGTTCCACTTGATTTTTCCAGTTCTTTTGAATTCTTTTAAATTTTTTGAATTTCTCCCGTATTCTTTTGATTTCAGTGTGAATTTTTTAGTTTTTTAAAAATTCTTTTATAAGTTATTTGTCACCTATATCTCACTTGATTAAAAAAAATACCACCTTTTTGATGGCAATGATACTGTGATGACTGGAATTTAATTAAAATTCGGTCTAGTGAAATGCTGATATAATATTTAAAATGTACAATTCGCAGATTTAAAAACGGACAATCGAACTGTATTGTAGCCACTGATGTAGTCGATGAAGGAGTGGACATACCAGCATGTACATTGATTGTACGTTTTGATTTACCCTTGGATTTTAGAGCATATGTGCAAAGTAAAGGCAGAGCACGTCATTCCACAAGTCAATATACGATGATTGTGCCCGAGGATGACGACAAATTTGAATCAAGATATTTAAAGTTTCAACACACCGAGGCATATCTACAAAAGGTACGAAGAATGGTAGAACTGAATGAAAAGAATACCACTAAAACAGAAACCCTGAATCTGTCAATAACAAGTCTGATCATCTATCAAAATAAACTCATAATAACTGCAAATAACAACTTCTAAAAGTTAAAAAACAACCCTTAAGGGCCGATTTCACCATCTCTGATTAAATCCATGGTTATTTTTTAATCAACGTTTAAGGGCATGCTCTACGGTGACGACGTAACCAATTTTTTGGCGCTCACCATGTCCAAACGGAATCATATATCGCTCTCAAAATTTGAAATGAGACATTAAATTGCGTTTATATATTTAGTTGTAGTCAAAATTTTGAAAAAAAATCAAGTCGGTAAAGTAGGGATCTGATTTTCTTTCAAAATTATGGCTCCAACTAAATATACAAACGTAATTTAATGACTCATTTTCTATATTCCAAATTTTGAGAGCGATATATGATTCTGTTTGGATATGGTGAGCGCCAAAAAAATTTTTCACAACCAAGCGCATAGCATGCCCTTAAATCAGGATTAATCTGCGAAGCGTCCTACCATGTATTTTAAATCCCTGGTTAGCTAACGGTATACTCTGTTCGCAATAACATCTAGATTTAGCCTATTTCTGTTGTACCTGCGATCCTGATTGGCTGATTCACGAAACTTGTGCTAGCGCGCCAAATCCAAGTAGGACCCAGAAGTATCCAAGGTTGTCGTTCAATTGCATGGTTTCTGAAATCGAGTGGCAAATTCACATTTGACATGCTACCAAAAACATGCAATATGCAACATGCAAACGGTGAGCCCCTCAACCAACATTAACCGAAAGATCATCAAAGTTACACGATATTAATTACATATTGTTTTATATTGCCATAAAAGTACTTTTTCTTCACTTTAACGAAACTTTGAGATTATGTTGAACCTTGTTAATCGCTGGTTAAGTTGCTAACCGGCCAAAAATGGCCGATTAAGTTAAACAACGATTAAACTATTTTAATCATGGTTTAAAAGATGGTGGAACGCAATGTATTGATTAAATAAAGTTAATCAAGGGTTAAAATTTAACCATAGTTGGTGAAATCGGCCCCAACTATAAATAAAGAAAACCCTAAAACTGTCAATAGCAACCTCTAAAAACTTTCAAAATTAACTAGTATAAAAGTTCAAAAACACCCTTTAAAAATTGCCAATAAAAACGTCTAGAAAATATCAATAACAACCCCAAAAACTTGTGAATAAAAACCATTATCAAAGAAAAAAAAACTCTAAAAACTGTCAGAAAAACCTATAAAAATTGTCCCGAAATTACTTTTCCAGAAGATAGTCTAAAAAGAAGTTAATAGTGTATTTTAAAAATTTTAATTAATTTTTTCATGATTTTTAGTTATTGGAAATGTTATTTTTAATGTAAAAAAATTAAGGATCAGATGAAGTTGGTAGATTTTAGATATTTAGCTTAGAAATAATTTCAGTTATCGTTCAGCAATTCTCGTTTTAAGTTCACGTTAATGAACTAGGGACGAGATTAAGCCAAAGAATTAGACACAGGTTTCAAGTAACACTTTCTATGTAACGCATGAATGATTTACACATTTTATCAGCCTCTTTTTAGTTCTGAAAGTGACCGTTTACAAGATTGGAGGGGCGAACTGTACGATTTTGTCTGTATAATACTCTATTTTTCCGCTCAGAAACGCTATTCTCTTCTGTGTTATAAGGTGCTATTAATATTTGGAATATTCCATGTTTCTGGAACGATTCGTCAAAATAATTATTGACATATTCCTTGCCATTGTCTGACTTAAGGTATTTGATATTTTCACCTTGATGTTGAGTCGGTCGAATTGTATTTGTCGTGCGATTTGATTAAGGCTTAAGAAATACGTATGAATTGCCTATCACCTTACGCATTCTGTATCGATTGATAAAGAATCGATCTCTCGAGGAAACGAGCGTGCTGGTGAGAGTCAGGCCTCATTCTCTAATTGTTCATTAGACCAGCGAGCAACTGAAATTTGGCGCCACGCTAACTCGTTTCCAGAGCTGAGGTTTTTTTGGCTGTATTAAGATAAAGTGAATGTTTCTGTTAAAGTAAGGTGATAGTGCGATTAATCAACGTGTTCCTTCTGTTTTTTTTTTATATAGTGTGGCGTTTTTATTTTTCTTAATGTGTTAAAACGCACTTCTGGCTTAGCGAAGCCATTCATTGAGGCCATACCTTGTAATTGATGGCGGTGGACATAATTACGGAATTGAGCTGTTGAGGGATGGAAATACATATCAGCCTCTTTTTGATATACGTGGGAAGCTGTTAGCTATCGACGTTTTCGTCATTTTGGCTTGCTCATCAAACTCACTGCGAAATCTTAAGGTTCACGTTTTCCTATCATCGATATTTGGTATCGTATTAATTTGCCTTGTGCGTTTGACCAATTGTGTTATTTCTAAGATAATTTCGTGTTAAATGTAGGGGAGACCGGGGCAAATCGTGACATTTTTGCAAATTTTTCCTGAGTACACTATTATAAATAAAAAAATATCAGCTATGGCTTTTTACTGGCCGAACTCTCTAGTTTGTTAAAAAAATTTTTTTGTGTCTTTTCTATCATATGGATTTTAGATAGAACATAAAATGCCTGACCATGTCTGGTGTCACGAATTACCCCGATACCGGGGTAAATCGTGACAGAGTATGGGGCAATTCGTGACACTGTTTTCAATCAACTGTATATAATGAACTGTACTATAAAATCAATCTAATACTGTACATAATGAATTGTAATCCTCAAATCTATTGTTTTATGAAACATCATAATGACTTTATTTATTTAATAAACTAGAACTCATAATACAGTCTGTTCAACAAGAGCGTGTTCGCGATATTTCGAAAACTATTGGAGATTTTTAAACGTTTTTTTTTTTAAATTAAAGGACGTTCAAAGGACTAATGCGCGTTTATGATGCCGCTTCAATATCGCTCGAACCGTCCGAGAGGACGCACGCGAGTGAAAATGAGTTCCGTTTACGCTAAACGATTTGAAGCCGTCTTCTTGTGTTACCATTCAAAAGGACCAAAAATGTTCGTCACAGCGGCTACTAAATACTTTAGAAAGTCAAAGTCGTTCATTGTGAAATGGGTTGAGCGGTATAAAGTTGATAAAACAGTCGACGATCTTTCCGAAAGAGGCAAATCTCGAGTAACAACCAGGGTTTTGTATGTTTAGAGCTCTTCACCGAGAACCTCAATGCTCAGAAAATGCTTCAAATATATAAACGTGATCTTTTAAGGTCTGCCAAAAAGATGTTTGGAGCCGATAGTGCCGATTGGATCTTGCAAGAGGATAACTACTCGAAACATCGAAGCCGTCTCTGCACCGCTTGGAAAGCGGAAAATGACATCACAACCTTGGACTAGCCAGATGCAAATCCAATCGAGAATGTCTGGAGCCTTTTGAAGAAGAAGCTTGCCGGAAAGCGTACATTCACCCTAAAACAGCTGTCGAAAAAAATCAAGAAGATAAGGCTAGATTTACCAACGGACTACGCTGAAAGCATGCCGAAAAGGTGTCAGGCCATTCTGGACAACGATGGGGACTGGACCATTAATTAAGTAATTGCGCATTAGTCCTTTGAACGTCCTTTAATTAAAAAAAAAAAAACATTCAAAAATCTCCAATAGTTTTCAAAATATCGCGAACACGCTCTTGTTGAACAGACTATATTTAGTCATCATCAGAATTGAAATATTTTGTCGCTAATACGCTAACGTCATTAGGCTTACTGCTCACTTCATGTGTAAAGAATAGGAACATTGCAAATGTAATATATGTGTCACGAAATACCCCGGGTGTTCATGTCACGAATTACCCCAGCGTCATTTGTCATTTTTCGATTTAAATAACATCCATATAAGATAAAAGTGCATTCATTTTGTGTTCCACATATGTTCATAACAATCTGGAGAACAAGTTTTACATACGGCACGGTATTCCCAACTGATGAATTCGTGGTAAAAACAAAAAATCGAAGATCTCAAAATTTTACTTTTACAACACGAAAACACTTTTACGGTCACTAAAAACGTATCATAGCATAGGCGCGTGTCAAACTTCGTAGCAACCTAGATGGCCACTAGTGCCACTTACGTTAATTTTTTAGATTTTTCCTGGCACATGGATTCCGGTGACGCTTATTTCAAATTTTTCCCGTTGTCACGAATTGCCCCGGTCTCCCCTACATTGATGGATTTTTGATATTTTAACTGATTGCTAGTCTGATCTTACTTTTATCCACATTTTTTATGTCACTTTTCGTATATTGAAACTAGAACATTGTAATCTGCTTAGTTTCTCAAATTTATCATTTTAGCATTTTGAATTTAACGTTCGTATTCTATTTATTTGAACTTGTTTATTGATCGCCCCATACAGGCTATTATTGATCTCCGCTTCACCTTTGATTTCGTTTGTATGATGTGTGACTGTGTACATTATTGATTTGGATATTGTTTATATTTTACCCTATGATTATATTTGATATTGAATGTTAGTTGTATTTTCTGAATCTCATCCTTCCTGCCTTTCAGTAATTTATTTCCAATCAATTTATTTAAAGTAATTTCAACTCATTTGCTCTCACATATAAATCTAAGCTTGATATTTTTTAAAATTTAACGTAAATGCCTGTCGAGGACACGCAATGTAGCATAGCCTAAAAAAATTGGTTACAATGTGTATATGAGGTCGACACATTTCACCCTGTAGGCAAATAGAAGGAAGTCAAGAAAAAGAAGGAAGAAACTGACGAAAGGATTGAATATTCAAATGCCCAAACAGATATGTCAGTCTTCCAGAGGATTTTTCTTCAAGGTCCTAGTCTCTAAATCTGTTTACACACTTCGTTCTGTGCCTTTAACTTCTCTGGCAACAAATTCTTTGTAAACAGATCAGCTACATTAATTTCTGGTGGCATGCAATTTTGGTCAATATTTTCATCTTTCAAATTACTCATTTTTACTCGATTGCACAAAAATTCTAAAATCTAATTAACAATAATGCAGACAAAGCCAGCTTGTCCTTATATATCATGTGGAAGTGTTTGACATAACCTAACTGACTCTACCTACACTAGACTTAATTCAATTTTGCTTATCTAGGTGGCGTGTCAGTTTGTTCTACCAGATCAGCGAAGTAGGAAGTTTATTGTTTTTTAATTGAGATTCAAATTAGTTGAATGGATCGAGGTGCGCATGCCTATCGATAGAAATAATTTTCTTGCTCAAAGTATGCATGCCTAGCAATATAAAATACTTTTTCCTGACTGAAGTTCACATACTCAGCGATAAAAATTGTTTTTCTTTCTTGGAGTGCGTATGCACGGCGATAAAATTAGTTTTCTTGAAGAAAAGGTTCCCATTGGATACAGAATACCGGCATCGAAAAGCGTACTTTTGGGGCATCCCTACTGAAAGTAAAGAGATAGAAATTTGGAGATAGAATTTTTCTATTTCTTCCAAGTATCCGTTTTGCATCCCCAAAACGCTATCCCTTTCTATCCACCATTGTATACTTTTTGCCATCTTTTGGGCAATTATCGGATACCATCTCGAAAAAACGATGCGTCTTTTGAAGTGATCCACGAATCGGTCCATTCTTAGACTTCTTCATAAGAGCGGAAATGCGGGTGGGGTAAAACTTCCCAATTTAGGGTTTCCAAGTATGTCTTGACGGGTTTTGTGACATGTGGCCGAGAATTGTTATGTTGCAGAATAACTTTATCGTGTCTCTCTTGCTACTGTGGCCGTTCCTCCTTCAATGCACGGCTCAAACGCATCAATTGCGTTCAATACCAGTCCCCTGTGATGGTTTCACTCGGTTTCAACAACTCATAATATACTTCACCGAGCTGGTCCCATAAAATGCAAAGCATAACCTTGGCACCGTGAATATTCAGTCTGGCCGTTGACGTAGAGGCATGTCTGGGTATTCCCCATTATTTTCTGCGCTCGGGATTATCATAGTGGACCCATTTCTCGTCGCCGGTCACAATGCGATGTAAAAACCCCTTCCGATTCTGTCTTTGAAGCAGCTGTTCACAAGCAAAGGAACGGCGTTCAACGTCTCTTGGCTTCAATTCATAAAAAACCCAATTTCCTTGCTTCTGAATCATTCCCATGGCTTTGAGGCGTTTCGAAATTGCTTGTTGAGTGACTCCCAATGATTTGGTTAATTCTTCTTGAGTTTGGCACGAGTCTTCAGAAAGTAGTGCCTCTAGTTCGGCATCTTCGAAAATTTTATTTCTTCCACCGCTATGCCGCTCCTCGACATCAAAATCATCACTCTTAAAGCATTGAAACCATTCTGGACATGTTCTTTCACTAAGAGCAACCTCACCGTAAACACTTGAGAGCATTCGGTGAGCCTCAGTCGCAGTTTTCTTCAAATGAAAACAGAAAATCAACACTTCCCGCAAATAACGAGAATTTGGCTCGAAAACTGATATCTTCGATCGAGAATGCATTTCTGATGCAAACACAAATTCGCTAATGTGGTGCTGTCGTTATGTTGAAATATATCCAAGCTTACTTTATGAAATGTTTGACCTGCCTATTTCAACCGACACTTACCGCTGCAGCCATCTATCGAAAAACCGCGGAAGCAAAGTTGTACTGTACACCTAATAATATAATAATATAATAATTATAATATTTCTAAAATATTTTATTTTAAATAAAATGAAATTTTTTTTCAACTTTTATTCCTTTCTATGCTTAATTCTATCTCCCTTGCTAGAAATTTGGTTCCCTTTCTATCTTCAAGGCTATCTCTCCCTTATTAGTTTATTAATCTTCATATTTTAAATGAGAAGGAGGGTTAATTCGACGATAATATAAAAGGTTAAATATTTGATAAAATGTAGAAACTGACGAAATAACCTCGCTCACCTGGCGCGGCTTGGGTCAGATGCTACCAGGGCTCTGTATTACAAAAATCTAAATAGAATATAAAAGTTTGTTAGGCGCCAGCTGATCATATAACCTGACCAGCAAGGTTCAAATAAATGACGAAATACAATATAGAGAACTAATACATATTCGGCTAGTTGCGCACTTTATACCGCAAACAGGTATAACCTTCTCGACGAAATAGCAAGTTCAATATTCCATAATTATATTCACATTCAATGGTTCACTCAATCCACACAATCAGTATTACGTACAAAGCGCAGATTCCTGTCGATATTACAATTCTAAAACTTCCTTTCGCATGGAAGGGCGGCGTAAGAGTGAGCTTCTTGCGGCGTCTCGTAACCACGCCGAGTTGATAACATTGCGCACTCGCTACCGCTCTAGCGCAAGGCTCCTGTCGTAAGTCAACAAGGAATCTGCCGTATCTCTGTAACTTAAAATTTTTTAGACGAATACTCCCGCCGAGACGTTCACGGGAACGGAGTTCTTTATTACCAAAAATGACTTCCCGTCACATAAACATGCATAACTAGCTGTGAGGTTGTATCAACTTTTGTGCTCATTCAATGAGCACTTTGCTTCCTGTAAGCAAATTCATTTTCGAAAATTACAATAAAGCACAACTTTCTTATTTTTCAATGAAATTTATTAATCTTATAGATCAATCGTTTCGTCTCGACGCAAGGAACCTTTATTTTCCTTACGTCAGCTTAAAATTTTAAATATTAGAGAAGTTATAGTTGAAAAACTAATTTTTCAAAAGTAAATAGAACCATAACTTTGTTATTTCAATGAAATGAAATAATATTATGGACCAATCGATTCGTCTCGATGCAAGGAACATTTATTTTCCATACGTCAAGTCGAAATTTTTATTATTTGAAAAGTTATAGTTGAAAAATTAATTTTTTAAAATACAATTTGTAACATGACTGTTAGTTAGGTTGCCAGCATACAGGCGTAGGGGCGGGGGCACGAGCCGGTGAGCAGCGATGTTGTGAGTCGTTGATCGGCCACCTCGCTTTCTCTGTTCAGACAGCGTACCTGACAGACGTGTCAGCAACGTGAAGTCCCGTCTCTCTCTTCTTCGGTCTGATTAAGGTGCAGTGCGCTGGATTTTGATTTTTGCTGGGCCGCGAATTATCATTTTAACTAAAGCCGTTTCTGCGCTGTTGCGCATACTAGTTTTTGTTCTTCCGAGCAGGAGCCCATTCAATTGTGGTAAATACACTTGTTCATTTGATTATTAATTGTGTTGGTTATTTCCCGCACCCTCCCCCGGGCAGTTCCTATTCTCCATCCTTTTTAGTTTTAATCGACCCAGATTATACTTGGCGCCCAATAAAAAATAACCCACAATCCTAAACTGCCACGAGGAGTAGGGAATAATCGTAGAAAATAATGTTTGAAAATTATAATTTTTTCTTGTGGAAACCATTACTGGAGAGAAATTGAAAGTGTTCTAGTGCTTGTGAAATTTGATTTCCCGCGACATGTTCTTCGCTTTTCAGGAATTTGTTGAAATGAAAAGCATTTGCTTTTCAGAAATTTACTGAAGCGAAAAGCAAGGTGGAACCTTGGAAGGACAGTTTTTTCCTGTGTGTCTCTGGTAAAACAAAGTGAATAGAAACCCAAAAGGGGTAATAATTTAATGAAGTGAAAAATAGGGATAACCGTTAGAGGATTATATTTTCGCGTTGCTCTTTAGGGAAAACGAGAATTCGAAACAGGAAAATTGAAATAGTGATAGAAAACTGCGGTAAAACAAGTGGAAAGTGTTTAGCAAAACTCAAAAAAGGGGTGAAAGCTAAAAAAGGAAACCGAGTAGGAAAATTCGGGAAAAGTGAGAATAATTGCTGCGAATAAAATTTCGGTTAGGAGGAAATTCAAAAATATTGAATTGAAAAATAAAGTTCGTGACAGGTCGAACTGAAGGGTGACCGCGAAGCGTGTTTCAATGGGTCAAAGCGGATGACTTTATTTTATTCGAGAATAAAATTTAGAAAATTTTGCCTACCGGGTTGCAAATAAAATTGAATCAAAATCGAAACACGTGAGTGTCGTGAATCCAGTTTAGCATGGCGTTAGGGGAAATGGTTCTTAGATCCGGTAAGGGGAAGAACAAAATGGCGGAAAGTGAGCGGAGAGAAACGGACCAAGTGACAGGTAAGGGGCTAGAGGAGTTAGCTAGGGAAGTCGTAGGAAAAATTTATTATCGAATGAGAGATATAGGTGAAATTTTTATAGAAGATTTACAGAAGAAACGCATCAACAGATAAAATATTGCAACCAAAAAGAAAATCAAGATTTAGGTTTATATCTCACAGAGATAAGAAAGTTGTTTGGTATGCTTAACCCTAAGAAACCGCTAGAGTGGGAATTGCGGAAAGCGTATGAAAACATGCACTTGATTTATAAAACGTATATTAGGAGATACGATTTTCAATCTTTCGAAGAACTTCTAGAAATAGGAAAAGAATGGGAAGCAGAAAGGTTGAAATCGAAAAGTAGAGGTCAAGTGTTAACTGTGACAGATATAAAAAATAAATCAAGCGATAGATACTCCGATAAACGTCAAAATAATCAGAATCAATATTTTGAAAATAAAAACTCGATACAGCAGCGGCAACTGAATAGACAGTAATACGCGAACCTAAGAGAGAGATACCGAAGCGAAGAGAAGACAGATTAGCAAAACGAACGAAGCCAGGAACCAAGGGTACAAATTAGCGAGATAGAATCGGGAAGTATTCGCAAATCCGAAATAAAAGGGATAGAGCTGGTTAATAAACCTGACGTACTCAAAGCTGAAGCGAAAACTGACCCAATAGTATCAGAAGTCCCAACGACAAAACCATGGTCGACGCGAAATCCTAGAGAGCAAAAGCAAGTCTTTAGATGTTAAGTGTGTGAAAAACCTGGTCACATGGCAAGAGACTGCCGGTATAGGTATAAAAATTCGGGAAACTAGAGTGACGGGCGAAGGGTAACAAACAACCTGGAGCCAGAGCACCAGAAAAGTTAAATTCGGAAATCAATGGCAAAGGTGAAACAAGGTTTCAGTTAATAATTAAATTTGAAGGAAAATTGTTTAAATTATTAGTAGACACAGGCGCGACACACACATACGTAGGGAAAGAACTCAAAAAGAAAATAGAAGAAACCGGAATTCTTATCAGAACCCGTCTCACGAACCCTAATAGTAGCGAATGGGGAAAAAGAGGAAGTTACAGGACAGGTTTCAATTCCAGTGGAAATAGGAAATCTAAAGAAAAGACTTTTGGTTAGGATAGTTCCCGAATTGAAATCAGTAGGCATACTAGGTACGGATATGATTATAGGACTGGGACTGACGCTCGATTATGACAAAGAAATCTGATGGTTACCAGATAAACCTTTAATTAAATACAAGATGGAGTCTCAGCCGACAACCCTCCCAAAGCCGATTAAAATCGACAGCCTAAATCGAGAGTCAGAGCTTAAGTCGAAAATAAAATTCGGAAACAAAGTTAGTTTAAAAAGAGACAAAATAACCGAGTTAGTTAGATGAACGAGAACTGAACCGAGTTCGGGGAAAACAATAAGTCCCAAAGTATCAATAGTAGCAGAGAAAGCCCAAACTCTGAATTCCACGCCAAAGGTTCCCCAAATTCCAATCAGTAATCGTTTTGAATGTCTAAATAAACTAAGAGAGGAAGAAAATAAAGTAAGGAAAAAATCCCGAGTAAGACAAAGGGAATTGCCGAAGTTAATGGAAGTAGAATTAGCCCAAGATAAAATAAGAAATTGGATAGGAAGCCAAAGCGAAAATAGTTGGCAAGAGTTTAAAGAAAGGGCAATACTCAGGATAGAAAAGAAAGAGGAAAAAGTAAAAAAGGAGAACGTAAACGAAAAAAGAAAGAAAGTTGTGAAAGGTAAAAAGAAGGCTGACAAAAGAGCGTCAGGAATTTGTGAATTAAATGGGAACCAACAGCGAAGGTTGGAAGAATTTTTAAAAAAGAAAATTAAACCTGAGCTGTTTTTTCCAGATGGATAACACTAATAGTGCAACCTGTGCCGCAATGTACGAGTGGAGGTAAGGCTCCTAGAGCATTTGAACCACTGCAAGGCCTGGCAGTGGTTAGGAAGGCGAAGGCGGGCAAGCCGAGTTTAAGTGGGGCAGGTTGCTAAAAAGGGCCAGGAGAGTCAGAGAAGCTCAGCAAGAGCTGTGGCTCTTAAAGACAAATTGACCCAAAGGGGTTATTTACTCAAAAGTTTCTCTAACTCCACTCTAACATTAAACAAATGGAAAAAGAAGGAACGGATAAAGTTGACTGAATTACTCGGACTCCCGACCCAATCAATTTTTTTTTTTTTTTTTTTTTAAATGTTATAGAATAAGAAAGGAACCAAGGTTGGAAAAAGATAGAAAAAAACAAGATTGGAGAAGGATAGAAAGAACCAAGGTTGGAGATAAAGGAAAAAGAAGAATCCTCGGAACCAATAGTAGAATAGGGGCAAAAAATTGCCAATTTTGTAAAGAATTATATATTTTCCTCGACAGTTTTTCTAACGATAGACCGTATAGATACAGACAAAATCTAATGAGTCCTAGACATGATAAAAGCAAATGTATTAGAGCAAATTGGGAAAAAGTAAATGTAGAATTGTTGAAGTAAAAATTAATCGAGAGTAGATGGGCTGTTAGAAGCCCTTTAAGGGAAATAGAGATTTTGGACTTGGAAACGGAGTTAGAGTTGTTAAAGAAAGTTTCGGTCATGGACCCAAACTCCCACATGGAGGGGGGGGTGTAACATGGCTGTTACTTAGGTTGCCTGTATAAAGGCTTAGCGGCGGGGGCACGAGCCGGCGAGCAGCGGTGCTGTGAGTCCTCGGTCGGCTACCTCACTCTCTCTGTTCAGACAGCGTACCTGACAGATGTCTCAGCAGCGCGAAGCCCGTCTCTCTCTTCTGCGGTCTGATTAAGGTGCAGTGCGCTGGAGTTTGATTGTTGCTGGGATGCGAATTATCATTTTAACTAAAGCCGTTTTTGCGCTGTTCCGCCTACTAGTTTTTGTTCTTCCGGGCAGGAGCCCATTGAATTGTGGTAAATACATTTGGTCATTTGATTATTAATTGTGTTGGTTATTTCCAGCTCCCTCCCCCGGAAGTTCCTATTCCCCATCCTTTTTTGTTTTAATCGACCCTGATTATAAATTAACCATAACATCCTTATTTTTTAATGAAATGCATTAATCATATTGGTCAATCGATTCGTCTCGACACAAGGAATCTTTATTTTCGTTAATTCAGCTTTCAATTTTGAATATTTGAGAAATTATAGTGAAAAAATTATCTTTACGAAAATTATAAAAGTACACTAAACTTGTAAAATTAAATATTTTGTTAAACCCTTATAAGAAATTCAACTAGGTATATAGTGGAATAACTATGCAAATTTTCATCAATTTATCGCTACGCGTTTTCAAGAATTTGCTGGATCGTGACACACATACATACACACATACATACGTACATCCGGACAATTTTTCAGGACATCATATTAGCTATATTGCCCGTGAAATATGTTCAAAAAAACCTTTTTTAGGAAACTGGATTTTGTCACCACTACAAAGCTTCCTCTATGAGGAAGCAATAATTTTATAACTACAATATTTTGTACATACATATTATTCTAATTATACCTCTAATGTATATAACGCTGGAAAATCTGCATCTATAGGAAACCGAATCAGCGCGCATCGAGTTTGCCGTGCAACGCTTAGTCCACTGATCTAGTGACGGACTTAGAAATTATATGGTGAAAACCAACATCACTCATCCACGGTTATTTCTTCGAATCTCCTTTTTTCTATCCCTTTTTATCTCTTTTCTATCTACGCCTATGTCTTTCTATCTCCATCTCAATACACATCAACGCCTATCTCTTTCAATCTCCACTTCTCTGTCTTTTTCTATCTTTTGTCTATCCTATCTATTTTAATGTTAGTTACTTCTATCCACTCGATATTTCCTTGCGTTAATATGGTTCCACTCATTTAGCTTTTAATCCGCTCTTCTCTATCTTATTATAGATGTATTTTATTCATTCGTTTAGGTATAAATTGGGAGAATATATATGGCTGTTAAGATCACGCCTCCAATGTATGTATATGCTCTCAATTAAATACAAATAACTACTTTTTTAAAACGCAATAATTGAACCAAAATAAGATAAACAAGGATAAATTTGAATATAGAAAATAGTTACATTGAAACTGAAGAAAACATTCAAGAAGATAAATTTTAAAATAGGCCTGGACAGAAATCAAGGGATTGAAACACATAGCAGTAAATTTCGATTGACAAGGAAATAGAAAGGGATAGAATTTCTATCTCTTTATTTGCAGCAGGGATGTGTTGCAAAAAATATTATTCAACTCCGTCAAAAACAGTTTTTCATTGATATCTTGTGCTGTTAACATTTCCGGTGTTTAACATCAAAACATTCGCCAACTTGCCTCGTTGGCGAATTAGCCCCGGTCTCCTCTAATGCGAATAACCATGTAAAGAATTTTTAAATCTAAAAGAAATTGGTCTCAAAAGTTTTAAAAATGCTCCAACTTTTTTAATTATTATTCAAAATGGCTGGCTAAGGTAATTGAACTTAATTTTTCGAGACTAAAAAAAATTTACCAAAGGGCAATCCAATAGACAATTAGGTGTACAACTTTGCTTCTGCGGTTTTTAGATAGATGGCTGCAGCGGTAAGTGTCGGTTGAAATAGGGAGGTCAAACATTTCATACAGTAAGCTTGGACATCTGTCAACATAACGACAGCACCACATTAGTGAATTTGTGTTTGTATCAGAAGTGTATTCTCTATCGAAGATGTCAGTTTTCGAGCCAAATTTTCGTCATTTACGGGAAGTGTTGATTTTCTGCTTTCATTTGAAGAAAATTGTGACTCAGGCTCCCTGAATGCTCTCAAGTGTTTACGGTGAGGCTGCTCTTAGTGAAAGAACTTGTCAAGAATGGTTTCAACGCTTTAAGAGTGGTAATTTTGATGTCGAGAAGCGTCATGGCGGTAGAAGAAATAAAATTTTCGAAAATACCGAATTAGAGGCACTACTTTCTGAAGACTCGTACCAAACTCAAGAAGAATTAACCAAATCATTGGGAGTCACTCAACAAGCAATTTCGAAACGCCTCAAAGCCATGGAAATGATTCAGAAGCAAGGAAATTGGGTTCTTTATGAATTGAAGCCAAGAGACGTTGAACGTCGTTTCTTTGCTTGTGAACAGCTGCTTCAAAGACAGAATCGGAAGGGGTTTTTACAGCGCATTGTGACCGGCGACGAGAAATGGGTCCACTATGATAATTTCCACATTGGGTCCACATTCATCTACGTCAACGGCCAGACTGAATATTCACGGTACCAAGGTTATGCTTTGCATTTGATGGGACCAGCTCGGTGTGGTATATTATGAGGTGTTGAAACCGAGTGAAACCATCACAGGTGACCGGTATCGAACGCAATTGATACTTTTGAGCCGTGCGTTGAAGGAGGAACGGCCACAGTACCAAGAGAGACACGATAAAGTTATCCTGCAACATGACAATGCTCGGCCACATGTCGCAAAAATTCGTCAAGACATTCTTGGAAACCCTGAAATGGGAATTCTTACTCCATCCGCTGTACTCTCCAGACATTGTTCCTTCCAACTACCATTTTTTCCGATCGATGGCACATGGCCTAGTTGAGCAGCATTTCCACTCTTATGAAGAAGTCAAAGAATGGATCGATTCGTGGATCGCCTCAAAAGACGCATCGTTTTTTCGAGATGGTATCCAACAATTGCCCTAAAGATGGCAAAAAGTAGTGGCTAGTGACGGATAGTACTTTGAATCATAAACAGGTAATTACTTTTTAAGGGGAAAGCCTCAAATTTTGGGAAAAAACCACGGAAGCAAAGTTGTGTACCTAATATTTCTTAGAATGATATTGTACACAGAAATGCATACAAATTTAAAGAAAATTAAACTGAAAATCCAAGAAATTTAAATCAACAAACATCTCATTTAGAGATTTTTTATTCAGGGTCAATTACTAAATCGAATAATTATTATTATTTCGTGTTATATAATATTTGACTTTTTTAATAGATTTTACTTGGAAAATCCGATCTAAGAATGCAACCAACCGAAGAAAATATCAAAGATGAACTTTATTCCTACAAAATTGAGCCTTTTGTTCACCACAATGAGGATGGAGTCCCGTGTTTGATAACTGAACAGTCCGCTATCAGCCTGTTAAACAGATACTGTGCCACTTTGTACAAGTCAAAGTTTGTTAACTTGGCGCCTACTTGGAAATTGCACAAAGTCATGGGTTTAGACAATATACTGAAATATAAGGTAAGTTTTAATTACACTTATGGTACTGTTTAAAAATGTATGTTATTAATTAATCTTAAAAAAGAGGTTGCAATTATATTCAATTCTGACAATCTAGAAATTTGATGGCACATTCCCTCTTCACCTATCGGTTGGATTTGAATTCGTTGCTTGTGATTAGAATCGAGATTAAAACTGTAAATTGAATTTAAGAAATTTGAAAGGTATCAAAAGAATTTAGAAGAGTTTCAAGGGATTAATTTTAAGTAATTTTAAAGAATTTAAAACGATTATAGCAGATTTAGCAGACTTTAATAGTATATTGCATGACAAGGTTCGAAAGGCAATGATTTCACGAGGGTGAAATCGTTGCCTCGAACCCGAGTCATGCATACAATTTTTCATTACACCGCAAATCAAAATTCGACTTGAGATGTATAGATTTTCATAGGGGGTTTTAGGGGGCCCGGGGCAAAGCCCTGGCGGGGTCCAGAGGCGGAGCCCCTGAGCGGGGTTAAAAAAACTACTTCAAAAAAATT
Organism: Synergus gifuensis; assembly: GCA_904066015.1. NCBI lineage: Eukaryota > Metazoa > Arthropoda > Insecta > Hymenoptera > Cynipidae > Synergus > Synergus gifuensis. Next base: position 144,056 of record CAJFCO010018295.1, read on the forward strand.
AAACCGTAACGGACAATATTGTCGCCCGTTGAATATTTCTATCTTTCATTGTCGGTCGCAGTCCGCTTACGTCACAGACAAGGCGTGGCGAGATTCTCGCACCGACCGGTTCCCCACACCATTGAGTTACGTAACTATCAGTGTTTAAAGGCAGTAACGCGAGCACTGGTCAGTCAGTTCGCCGGGAAGCAGCGAAGCAGTGTGTCCACATTTGATACGCAGAGTTACACAAACACTTAAAGCGCTCGTCCGTGTAAAGAGAGAGGGAGTGTACATTAGGGTGGCCCAAATATGCATGGCAAAAATTTTTTCGATGCTACAGAGTCTGGATCCCCCTAATTCGTTTCTAAATCCGAAAAAAGAAATGTCATATATATATATTTTTTTTTTAATTTTGATTTTAACACGTGCCTATTTTCACTTGAAGTTTCCCATGTAAATTGCATGGGGAAAAATCACTTTTTGGAGTTTTTGCAATAATTTTTCAGGGTTTAGGAAAATGTTATGGGAGAGTATAGAGGCTATATATAGTTGGTAAGGGGTACAGTGGGGCGGGAAGAATTTAGTTTTTTTTTGCTTGATTAAATCTTTCAGTAGCTTTGGATTGTACATCACTTAATTTCCGGTAAAGATTAATTATATAGTCTATGTAAGTGGGAGGAAGGGCATTTTTTTATGACTGTTGGTATGTTTATCTTTTTGCCATAAACAAGGGTGTAAGGGGTGAATCCTGTAGATTCGTGAACCGTGTTACTGAATGAAAACATGGCGAAACGAAGCCATAAATGCCAATTTCGTTTGTATCCGAATTGTTTTAAATATTCGACGAAAGTAGACTAGCTACGTGCCAAGGATCCAAGAGATTGGGGATGGAACGCAGTGGAAGTGATTTTTTCAATTTTAAAAATTTTATAGAAAGTTTGCATAACCTTGCTCGTGAAATTTGACGTTTCTTTAATTGATATCTCAATAATCTTTTTTAATGAGAATTTAGTGTATTGAGAACTCAATATGGGCATTTGTTTATATTTAATAATTTTAATGATAATTTAAATTGAAAAGGTGGTTAAGCCTTACATCCTCTCATAGGCTGCTTACCCTAATTATTAATTATTATATTATAAAGAGTCGTGAGTTCTCGAGGGAGGCAAGGAAGACGCAATCATTTAATTAAAAAATAACAATTTATTCATGAAAGAACATATAAAGAAATACAGAATTAAATTCCATCGTCACACGGCCGCGGAACGACTCGATATAAACTAATTGTTATTTAAAGAAAGGACCCGATATAAACTAAATTGATATTCATCGCAAACCGAGTGAACGATGGATATTTAAGCAAAATTCAATTTAAACAAACGAATGATTTGAGATAATTGTAAACTCGAAAAGTAAACAGCATAAAGAAATCAGATAGCGTTATTGTTTATTTACAAACTTTGTCAACAATACTCCATCTCTCACGGCCCTAAGTCGGGTTCACATTTGAGGCATTCAACATTTTTTATTTAACAAATGATTTTAAACTCGGACTTGTACATGCTAATATCCCTTACACGTGAGAGATTAATTAACGAGGTTTCCATGACCGATTATTTATTCGCACCGAAATGTAAAAATCGCGCTAAGTTGAAAAACATTGGTATAATAAATTACCGCAGGGTTTTACTTGAAATCGATCGAGAAAGCGTAAACTACCTCTAGTCACGCGCAACGGTGCCCGCTAAGTCTCCGCAGCCTGGTGCAGCGTACGCAGAAACTTAGTTTACAAATCAATGCTCGACGCAAGTTAAGTCCCGACAATTATTTTAACACGTGTGGTACAATTTCGCGCTAAGTTAATAATAATATTATAAGTTACCCGTAGAGTGCTATTTAGAATCGGGCCAGAAGACGTAAACTAGCTCTAGTAACACGTGGCGATGCCCGTTAAGTCTCCACAACCTGGTGCAGCGTACGCAGAGACTTAACTTACAGAGTTCGGAGCAAGTTAAGCCGCGACAATTTAAATATGTTGTATCGAAATTCGCACAAAGTCCCCACAAACTGGTACAGCGTATATAGGGACTTAGTTTTTAACAAACGAAAATATAATGAGAACGAAAATAATATGCAAAATTAAATAATGCGCGAGCGAAAAATGATGCAAGAGAAAATGGAGTTAGCAGCCTGGAGTAGCGTACACCAACACCATTTGGTAAAAACTACCTTTTTGCAAAAGTTGGGGAAACAAGAAGAGGAGAACCCCAGCCTGGAGCAGCGTACAGAGTTCTCCTAGTCTATACTACCTTGTAGCGATGGACGATCTTGTAGAGCTGCTGGGCTGATGACTGCTTGGCTGGACCCCTGAAGATGACCTCGGCTTCTGCGTTGCTGGCCAGAACTTGCCAGGGTAAAAGGAATTGCTGAGGCGCGGCACCATGTGTTACTATTGCCTCGGCGATCCTGGAGTGGATGACTGACTGGGCAAACACCCGCCTTTTCGCCTCTCGGCAAGCTCGTTCGCTTTCGGACGAACTTTCTTGCCTGGACGAGTGCTACCCTTTGCCTTCCGCACTCCCCGATTGAGCGGTGGGCTAGTGCTTGTATTTTTGTTGGCCTGTTGTCAGGCGTTCGGCTCGTAGTTGGACGCCGATGAGCGTCGCTTAGCATTTGCCTACGCTCAGGCGTACTATGGGCACAGTATACCATACCGTTACACTTTTTTGTTCGCGCGGTTAGACAAAATTTTGTTAAAGAAAATTCTTGCAATTCGTTGAATTTAAATTCATTATTATCCATGGTAAGAACAGCATTATGAGTGTTCAAATAATTTACCCCAAATATTCTCCAATAGTAGATGTCATTCCACAACCAATTCCAACAAGATTGTAAATTACTGATCTATTAACCCAACACCTTCAATCAACAAATTTTTCTTTAATTAGCTTTAATTCACAACCCTTATCTATAAAAAATAATGCTGCTCCTTCCATTTTTTATTGTTATTTCGGAGCTTTTTATTCGTCCTGCGGCTGTCGAGATTCGAAAAATGACGTGCTTGTTGGATACGATTCTTGATTCAGAGGGAGTTGGGTCTGTTTCTGCCCTCCCTTCTTCAAGTTTTTTTAATGGTCCGCTTTAACCCTTTTCGCATTTCGTTCCCTCTCGTGTTTTTGCCTAAGCCTGCACTTATCATAACTATGGTTTTTGAATTCACAATAGGTACAATAATTTTTGCATTTTCTCTTATTATTGTGAATCGAATTTGAGACAGATTTGACGCCTGAAACTCTTAATTGAGAAAATTAACGCTGATAATGACCTTTTTGACGACAATTGAAGCATTCAACTAACAGCAACGGTCGTCCTCTACTAGGACATGGTTGTTCCCTGTCTGTTGACTGGATTACATCCACTCAACTTTTTTTTATTAAAGATTCTAAAACTAGGATCGCCCGAATTACCTGACTCATATTTCTCTTAATATTTAGATATTTTTTGTGATAGAACTAGGTACTATGATTTATACTTTTATATTATCATTCAGGTGTCGCTTCAATTACCGTCGGTTTCACCTCTAACTGAAGTTATTTGTGGAGATTTGATGACATCTATAGATGATGCTAAGCGATCTGTTGCTGTTAAGACATGCATAAAATTAAAAGAAATCGGCGAATTAAACGATTATCTTAATCCTATTGATCCTGCAGAAATTCAGGAAAATGTATCTCACCTTTTTCCTAACTGGGTAAATGAAGAAAAAACAGAAAAATGTGCACCCGGAACGAAAGGAAACAAGAGGAAACATAATTTGGTTGTAAGTGTTGATTCTATCACAAATAGTTTACATAAACTGTAAATTCAATCTACTGTTTTTTTTTATTTCACTAATTAATAGTTCATCCACGAAATTTCTAGAACTTTCCAGAATTGTATTAAAAATAAAGTTTTTATTTATTTCAAATACAACGTTTTATTTACTCAACTATCCAATAATTCGAAAGTAAAAAACTGTAGAAAATTGTACGTATAGAACAGTGATGTCCATTGTGTGAGTAAATGAGTAAAAACATGTTTTTTGTCCTACTAGGCGGGAATGACCCGATTCTCGCCACGTTTTTGTGGCGCAAAGTGAGTGATTCTCGCCCGATCGGTAACCAGACGGGAATCGCGGACAAGCGGGCGGGAATTGCCATGGATTTCACCGATTCTCGCCCGCCGAACGCCGGAAGCGGTCGAGAATTGCAGAAACTATATCCATCAGAGCAAAAACATGAGGTTCTCACTAGTGCCACCTGTCTTGTAATTCAGAAACTTAATGATTTATTCTACTAAATTACATTGAAGGTTAGGTTATCTTTTCTGTTTTGAGACACGAGTGTCATGTTTATTTGAATAAAATACAAAAGAAGAGTCTCGAGAAAACTATAATGGAAAATATTGTGCCCGAAACTGAAAGTGACTATAAAAGTATTATAATTTTACATAATAAGAATAAAAAAATCTTATAGTGTGTGGTGTTTTTTAAATCGGGGGGCTCCGCCCCCTGAACCTCCGCCAGGGCTTCGCCATGAACCCGTCGCCCCCTCCTCCCTCTTTCAACCCATTCCGCAGATCATTCCCGCCAGTAGAACAAAAAACAGTATATGTACCTCTGGCCCCATGGAGATGATTCCCTATCGCATGCAAGTCCAAACTCAGCACAGGTGCAGATGCCTTGACAACGCGCCGCGATGCCTCGGCATCTGCGCCTGCGCCTCGTTCTGAACTTACATGCGGGCGGGAATCACCTCCATGGCGCCCTCGATACACAATATACTATTCTCGTCTCCTACCTTTGATGAGTATATGCGGGGAGTGTGGCATACAGAGTGGTCGAGTCTCTTTGGCTGTCAAGCGCATGAAGCCGAGTAGTCGCGATCCCAGAGGACGCTCGAGTTTCGCACTATTCGCCAGCGGCGAAACGAGAAGAGAATTCTCGGTGAAGCGCTTGGAGAAGAGGAAAAAACAAGATAAAAGGAGAAGCTTGAGAAACTCGCGTTGGACATCACTGGTATAGAATATTATTGAGAATCAGAAAAAATTTTATAAATATTCTATGAAACTCCGAAACATTTTAGAATTTAAAATAATTTATGAAAGATTAGAAATTTGGATTATAACTTAAAAACGAGGTTCACTATTAGATATGAATAATTAAATTTTAAAAACCAATAATTGCTTGATGAAGGAAATTATTTAAATGAAAAAATGTTTTGCAGCATGCAGAACCATTATTCTCAACGTTTCCAAAGGAAGATATCGTTTTGTTTCTTCATATCATTGATATGAAACCGACTTATTCGGTCCCACACGACAATCGCCGTTTGGTCTTTTACAATTTACTGAAGCAAAACTCAGGATATGGGATATTGTCAACAAAAGAATTTCCGAAAGTAAGTAACTTAATGACATACGAAATTAATTGATAGTCTTCTACTGAAACCTTTTTACATTCTCATCGAGACAAGAGTCTCGGGTTCAAAAAGGGATTTCAAGAAAAATTAGAAACTCAGGCGTACGTCTCAAACTTTTTTTCTAAAAAAAAGGGAATTTCAATTAAAATACAAAGGTAAAGGGAGGGTCTCAAACTCTACAGTGAAAGGGAATTTTTAATTCAAGTGTAAAGGTAAAGGGAGGATCTGATACATAATGTGGAACATTTCAAATATAATAATTTTTCTGTTTAACTTACAATCTCATGGTAAAACCCTATAGGCATTCGGCACTGTAAATTATAATAAATTATGGATATAATATAATAAATTTAATAAACTCCAGAATAAATAAAATAAATAAAACAAGATTCAAAAATGAAATACTTAAATACTAATGTAATTCAGTCAAGGAGTCTTTCTTTTAAAAAGGGTAAAATTATATTAAAGTATAATGAGAAAATATAACAATAAAATTCTTGGCTGAATTACTTAACCCCTTCGTTGGCATTGACGCTTTTAGGCGTCAAATTTTTTCGTGCCCTGTGTGGCATTGACGCATTTTGGCGTCAACTAGTTTTTTCATATTTAACTTGCTTCAAATTGAAATTCGAGTCACAGTCGCGGGTTTTCGGGTACGCTGAATCTGCCCAGCTGAAAAAGTTCCATTAAAAACTATTAAAAAAAATCTGCCCGCTCCGCGGGCACATTCTCATCACGCGCTTCGCTCGCAAAAATGAGTGCGCCTAAGGCTCGCGGGGGGGTCGAATATTGTTCGATAGTCGCGCTTCGCGCTCCGAAATATATACACGGAGCGCGACGTGTTGCGCGCTTGTGCTCTTCGTGAAGCTTGCGCTTTACAGGACGCTTGAACCTATATGTTTTTTTTTTAATTTAATTAAAGTACATATTTTTTATATGTAATTTATATTTTTATATTTTGATTTATTTTTTTATATTTGTAATTTATATTTTTATATATTTTTTAAAATTTAATTAAATTAAATTTAAATTAAATTAAATTACAGCTTTGAATGCAAAAGTTAACTAATTTACTTAAGGTTCTATCGACCTAAAGGAGCACATTCTCATCAGGGCACTCGCGCTTCGCGCTCGATATTTGATTTAAACCTCGCGCTTCGCGCTCGGCTCTGTTTAACAATATTTTTCATGATTAAAACGAAAACTACTCATCCTATTGAAAAATGGCCAAAGGAGAACTTGTAGATATTTTTAAGGCCAATAATTATGTTTCTTATCATTTTCTCTGCATCTCGCGTTATTTGGCTCAAAATTTGAATTTTCGATTTTTTAAGGAAATTCAAAAAGTTGTTATGCCGATCCTATAGGGCGTTCAAAAAGAAACATTTTTCATCTTTAGACATTTTTTAATATCGTGCGTTGTTTGGCTTCTAATTTAAGTTTTCTTTCATTTTTTTGGATTTTCAAAATGTTATAAGTCTTTCAATTTTTTTTTTATCCAAAAAAGTCATTAAGAAAAATTGTTCGACTTTTTGAGTACTACGAACGTGCGTCATTAGAATTTTTAGATTAAAAAAAAAAGTGGTTTCAAAATTTTTCAAAATGCTCCCACTTTTTGAATTTTTATCCAAAATGGCTGGCCAACGAACTTGACCTTCAGTTTAGGACACTAAAAGAGTATACCAAAGGCAATCCAATCGGTCAATTCTTTCGAAAGTTATCGTGCTCACAATCTAAAAATCTACACACACACACACACATTCGTAAAAACATGTTTTTCGGGTTGAGGGGGTCCCAATACCTGGACATTTGACCAAAACTGGGGGGGGTCAAATTTTACACAAATCTAATACCTTCTCTGATGAGAATGTAAAAAATAAATGGTTTTTAATCCTCGATCTTAATCATACATTTGACCATTGAATATTATTGTTTCCGAAATCTATTAAAATCAACTAATTATTAATTAATAAATTATAATTAGTTTCCATTGAATTACAATTATTCTGAATGATATTTATTCCGAAATGTTACCATTCAATGAAAAATTTTTAACGATTTTAAATATTTATTTAGTATATACTGTTCAATGGTTATCAATTGTAATTTTTAGTGTTAAGATCGAGGATTAAAATTCATTCAAGCATAGAAATTATTACTGAATAATACTTTAAGGTAAAAAATTCTTTTCAATGAATAGATTTTAATAAATTGTTATAATAATATATGTATTGAATGATTTGTAATGAAATATTAAACCACTCTTAATTGAATCATATTTAATAACATTTAATACTAATATTACGAGTAGTGTTAATGAATTTTAATAATATTGAATAATTGAATATTTAATCATATTTAATATTTAGAGATTACTGTTTTTTAATGGTAACAAATTCATTTCAATGAATGAGTTTTAATAAGTTTTATTGATATCGCCGTATATCGGGTATTGAATGATTTGTAATAGAATATTAGACAGTATTAGTTGAAATATATGTAGACAATATTAAGACAATATTAGTTGAAAATTTAGAAAAAATCAAAAAAAAGAAAAATTCAATCAAATACTACAGATAATAATAATTTTAATGATCAACTATTAGAATGCATAAAATATGATTAAATGAAATACGATTAAGTATTATTGTATTGAACAGCTATTACAATTCGTGAAAAACGGTTCCATTAAATACGATACACCAATCATTTTTCAATTATTAATCATTAAAGTTAATGAAAAACTATTCAATAAAATATTATTGGGTAATAATTTTAATGAAGTTATTAAAATTCATAAAATATTATTCAAAAGAATATCACTGGGGGCCATTCCATTCATGATTCACTTAAATTCACAAAAGAACATTTAATAAAATACTATTGGGTAATAATTTTAATGAATAGTTATTAAAATTCATAAAACATCATTAAATAAAATATTATTAAATTTAATTTTTTTGGAACTAATATTCAAAATGATTTATTATGATTAAAATCAATAGTAATTATTACTATTGAATGCGGCTGCCATTAAATATTATTGGATATGATTAATTTTGAATCATCATCCGAAAATTGAACCATTCCTTTCATTCAATATGATTCCTTACCATTGAATATGAATCATTTCCAATTGTAACCAATGGAACTTTTTCAGCAGGGTGAATCTGTAGTCAAAATTCAGAAATTCAAAATGGCGGCGTCAATATGGCGAACGAAAATATGATTTTTGAGGTCGCTGATTACGAATAGTTGCACACCAATATTGGGTCCGCCATTCTGAATTTTAAGAAAAAAAAATTTCCTGTACAGTTTGGGCACTTTTTGTCAAATTCCCTCTGCCAACGAAGGGGTTAAGAAATCGAATCCTACCTCGATATTTGCAGTAAAATGAAGAAATCGGTGGAAGTCAGTTGAGAGACAAGAAAAATAATCAAGACTAATTTAAATTTTAAACAGTTTAACCCTTGCTTGCCACCAATTGTCAACAATATATATCCAATAGTTAATTTTTTATTATAGTTTTTATGGCTGGGGTGGCCGACACCCCAGTTTGGCAAGCGTTTTACTCCGCGAAGGTGTGATAAGTAAAGGTTAAATAAACTTTTGAGAGTTTCGTGCTTCCATGCTGGGCTTACAAATCGAAAAGAGGAAGCTCTCACGCACGAAATTGAATATTTAGAACCTGAGGAATCGCTTGATTAGGAGATGGGATAATGAAGGAAAGCCAATGAAATCTGCTTCCTGATTTGTCCATTCTGTCATCCTTCTCTCTTCTTGATGCCCTGCTTAAAAAACCCGATAGAACTCGAATAAAATCGGGAGCTATCCGGGCTTATCAGGAATGAACTACGGTTTTTGAAACCTGGACTATGCGGGACTTGAATGGGACGCTAGTATAGATATATTTATCCGGGTCTTATCCGGTCGTAATCGGGATCTATTCGGCATACACTTTCTTATCCAGGCCTATCTGGGACCTATACGGATACTGAAAAACTGGATCCGGTTCTTATCAGGTCCTAACAGGGATCTATTCGGCATAATATTTCTCATTCGGGCCTATCCGGGACCTATACGCGTCGCTGTATAGTTTTATCCGGTCCTAATCGAGTCCTAGTCGGGATCTTTTCGGTACACAATTTATTATTCGGGCCTATCCGGAACCTGTACGGAGTGTTGTATAATGCTATCCGGGTCTTATCTGTTGCTAGCCGGGATCTGTTCGGCATTCAATTTCTTATACGGGATCTATACGGGGTTATTGAAAATTCTATCCAGTTCTTATCCGGTTATAACCGCGATCTATTCGGCATACAATTTCATTTATGGGTCTATCCGGGACATATCAGGACATATACTAGACGCTTGAAAATTCTATCCTTTATGAAAATTTTTTTCGACGTCACCATGGTCAAACACAATGATATTTCGACTCAAAATAAATGTCAAATCGCAATTTAGTCACTAAATTGTGTTTTGACATTTATTTTGAGTCGAAATATCATTGCGTTTGGCCGTGGTGAAGTCGAAAGAAATGTTGCTCTTATGGTAATTATCACATGCCCTTAACACAAAATTAGCAATTTAGCATAATGTATAGTTCATTTATTTACCTTATTTTTGCTCTCTTTTTGTCATAAATAATAATAAATAATACACCAACCTGGAGTATACGAACTATATTGACACAACGTAAATGAACAGAACACATTTAATAATAATACGAATTTAATTAATTTCATTTCATTTCCTCTTTTGGCACCGGGGTCCTTTAAAACTTGGAAATCTCAGAACAAATTTATAAAGATTAAATTTCTAATACTGAAACATTGAATTATTTAAATTTTAATCCTTTATTGCTTTTTGCCTTATACCTCTTCAAATAATTCATCATCGAGTGTCGTACTTTCCTCTTCTCGCTTTTGGTCGTCCTGGTCATTGCTATTGGTCCCTTCCAGATCCTTCTAACTTAGAGTTAGCCATATAAAAATTAGAATCATCACAAAGAGAAGTAAAGAAGTGCATAAAAATTTAATAAGTTCATTTCGAAGATTCTATACCTGTTCAGATAAATCCACGGACATTTTATCTTCCTTTCTCAATTGACCACTCTCTAGATCATTATCGATTTTTTCCATATCCTTCAAAATTAAGCAATATGTAAATTAGTACACTGAGAGAAACCAACGGTTCTTAACACTAAGGAAAGTTCATACTTCAAACTATTTCAAACACTCGGAGCTGGACGACAAAATTAATAATTTAAAAACTGTTCGTTCAGAAACTAAATTCACTATAAATTTTTTCTGCTCCTTTTTTAGTCTCAAAAAATTTCTGTTTATTGCCCAGTTCAGTGGCCATCTGATTAGGCACATATCAGTAGTGATTACCGAAAATGCATACTTAAATACTTGTAGGTACATTTTCAAGATTCTCTTACTTGTTCTTCACACACGACTGTTGAAGGTTTCTTTTCGGATATTTTGTTTTTCTTAATTTTCTTAGCATCTGAAGAGGATTCTTCCTCTTCTGAATCTACAACTGATGGAGATTTTTTTTCGAATTTTCTGCGTTTCTTATTTTTCTTAGCATCTGAAGAGGATTCTTCCTCTTCTGAATCTACAACCGATGGAGTTTTTTTTCGGATTTTTTTTGTGTTTTTTATTCTTCTTTTTATTAATTCAAGGACCTCTATTCATTTCCGATATTCTTTTACTGATAACCGTGGGCCCTTGAACAGCTAATTCTGCTATAGCGTCTTTCAACTTTTTAGCAAAAGTCTTCATCCAATATTGGATGATCGCTGTAAAGTCAAACGAACACTGTTATTAAAGAAGGAGATAAAGTTTTAGATGAAAATTATATAACAAATAAATTCACCAATAACAGCATTTAGCTGAAGTGGATCTAAAGGAGGTTTTTTTTCTATTGTATTTTTGAAGACATTACTGACTGTGCCAGTCACGCTGCTCCTCTTCAACACTAGGTCCGTAAAGACCAAAGAAGCGATACGAACTAAAAAAATTTTAGGATTCATTTTCCTCCGTATACGAAGTCTGTCAAACTCAAATTTAGTGATCCAAATACCATTCCCAGCATGTAACTAATATTAAAAAACAAAATACAGTATAAATTTCCAAATATAAAATTTTATTACTAATGGAGCTACAAAATTTACCTTATCATTCTGTTTGTCACAATATCCAATTGGCAGCAATTTTCCGCTCTCTATTTTTTGTGACAGATTCTCTTTAGATGATTCTTGCACGCAGTGAACTGATTCTGAAAATTTAACACAAGGAAATATTTATTCCTATAAATAACATTTATAATTTCAGTTAAAAATGAAAACCTTGAAATAAGAATTATTAAATTTTTAACAATTTAACAGTTGATACTGACTAATGAAAAATTAGATATTGTTCATTATTTGCACGATTTTATTTGAAAATGACGAATTACGAATTAATTAATTAATAACTCACAAATATTAAAAATGAAAACAGAATAATTTTATTAATTAATAATTCAATCAGAAATAATTTTATTGAATCCCCATACTATTTGTAACTTTGAATTGTCTATAATTCAATAAATTATTTACCTTTTATTTGATCATAACGTTGAAGTAGTCTATCTTGTAATTGCAAATTCTTCGCACATAGCACTTTAATTTCTACGTCATAATAAAGAATCCGGCGTTTTAGATCCATTTTTTCTGAGAAACAATTTTTATTCTGACACACGATGTTATCTTGTCGCTCAGATAATTTTATGGGATCATAATCCTACTGTAATAAAGTTTTAATTTAAAAATGTTAATTTAAGAAACAATAAAGGTAGAGTGTAATTTATTAACTTATATAAAGTATTATTTACTCGGAAATTTCTCTAACAAAAAACATAGGGGAGACCGGGGCAAATCGTGACATTTTGAGTTTGCAAATTTTTTCTGAGTACACTATTATAAATAAAAAAAATATCAGCTATGGCTTTTTACTGGTTGAACTCTCTAGTTTGTTAAAAAAATTTTTTTGTGTCTTTTCTATCATATGGATTTTAGATAGAACATAAAATGTCTGGTGTCACGAATTACCTCGATACCGGGGTAAATCGTGACAGAGTAAGGAGCAATTCGTGACACTGTTTTCAATCAACTGTATATAATGAACTGTACTATAAAATTAATCTAATACTGTACATAATGAATTTTAATACTCAAATCTATTGTTTTATGAAACATCATAATGACTTTATTGATTTAATAAACTAGAACTCATAATACAGTCTGTTCGACAAGAGCGTGTTCGCGATATTTCGAAAACTATTGGAGATTTTTGAACGTTTTTTTTTTTTAATTAAAGGACGTTCAAAGGACTAATGCGCGTTTATGATGCCGCGTCAGTATCGCTCGAACCGTCCGAGAGAACACACGCGAATGAAAATGAGTTCCGTTTTCGCTAAACGATTTGAAGCCGTCTTCTTCTGTTACCATTAAAAAGGACCAAAAATGTTAGTCACAGCGGCTACTAAATACTAACTACTAATAAATAAATAAATAAATAAAATAATAAATAAATAATAAATACTAAAATAATATTAAATACTAACTACTAAATACTAACTACGAATACTAAATACTAACACATCTGAGATTGGCTACGTGCCATCAGAATCAATTGATAACTCGCCTCCTCCAAAAGTAATACCAATGACATCCACAGGAAGTATTTCAGAAAAGAATATTACTCAGCATGTATTCGACGATCCCAGTGATACATTATCGGCAAAACCTTTAAATACTAGTACAGAAGATTTTTCCAAAACTTTCAACATGCAGCCATTACAAGATCATATTTTAGGATCTGGAGATTTTATTATGTTTAAAGAATCTGGGTTAAAAGTATGGGAAATTATAATGATTATACTTGGTATTAGCAAGTCAATGAATTCACCTGTCCGTTTCTTATCTATAGACATAAAATATCAGTTAGGATCTTTAATAAAAATGAAAAATGTAAAGGACGCTCTATTTACAAATTTGAATAATGATAATAATTTTCAAGTCCGCACCGATGGAACCAATCATCATGATGTTTATGGCACAAGACTGTATAGTAAGATAGTAGAAGACAGGAAACGATCAGGTTATATAGTATTGACATATAATTTTTCCACTGATGAAACACCTGTAAACAACAGTTCCAAAGATGGCTTTTGGCCAATTCTGCTATTTATAAACGAGTTGCCTCCAAGCTTGCGTTTTCGTTATCCAATATTAGCTAATTTATGGATAGGGAAAAAAGAACCATCTCCAGCATTAATGAATATGTATATGAAGCCATTTGTAGAACAAGCAAATGATCTTTCAAATGGTTTTTTTTAAATATTAATGGCCAACTTATGGGTTTTGTACTGAGAGCTTTGGCGTGCACTGTTAATACGGTCGCTCGTCCTATTCTCCAAAACAGAGTATAATATAATGAAAAGTTTGGATGTTCTTGGTGCTTCAGTGAAGGTATATATAAGTCTGGTTGTGTACGCTTTCTAATGGAAGAAGAAGATTCACTGGACAGGAGCCATTACGCTCATTTGAGAGACATGCAGTATATTGTTAAACATAAAGGGGCAGAAAAGAAGCAGAAACTAAGTAAAAAAGAAGGTAAAGAAAAGAAACTAACGAAGGTTAATTCTCTAAATGGCATAAAAGGTTATTCTGTTTTAACAGAATTAGAAGGTTTGGATATAGTTTGATCTTTTCCTAGAGATTACCTGCATGCAGATTTAATTGGAATCACACCCCAAGTGTGGAATATATGGAATAATGGACGCATTTATCTCACAAAACAAGAACAAATTGAAGTGAATACAAGTCTAATGAAAATGACTCCGCCACAAGAATTACATAGACTTGTTCGGCCACTAACTAGTGAGAAATTCAAGTGGAAGGCTTCAGAATGGCGAAGTTGATTACTATTCTACGCCATTCGATGCTTACTAGGGACTCTAGATGAATATGCTTTGCAACATTTCGCTTTATTCGTGAAAAGTATTTGCACGCTACTTCAAAGTAATGTTACTGAAACAGAACTGAAACAAGCGGAATACGATCTTCTTAAGTTCGTTTACATTTACGAAATGCTGTATGGCGAAGAGAGCATTACATTTAATGTCCATTCTGTGAAGCACATTATAGAATGTATTCGGCATACTGGTCTTCCATGGGCAACGTCCACTTTTTCGTCAGAAAATGTCATCTTTTATTTGAAGCAACCCTTTGACCCCGGGTAAAAGGGTTTTTACGATCAAATGGCCAACAAAACCACACAAAGTAATGTTTTCCAAAGTCTGGTGGAAGATGTCGTTGATAACCCTAGTGTATACAACTTTTGTAAATCATTATTTTCGAGACATGAAGTTGCAACATTCTATCGTAGCGGAGACATAGTTATGATTAGTGATGGGCTGAGACCAGTATTACTGAGTAATACCAAAAATTTACCAGTAATTACCAGTCAATGTTTACCAAAGTGGTAAATTCAAAATTTTAGATAGGTAAACGTTTTTTTTTTCGGAAATATAACTCTATTTCCTAACTTAAATAATTGCACATATTTTTGGAACCATACGTTGTTTTAAAAACGCGTTAATCATTTAAATAAATGAAAAAATGGTCCGTTGTATCCAACTAGCAGAAGACAACAGTGTACAACAGATGTTAGATAGTCCCATACTCCGATACATGTTTTGGATTTATTGGATTTGAGAAGCCGAAATTTATTTAAAAAGTAGATAAAGTCTATACTTAAGTAATAAATGTAAAGTAAAAATATTATTATATTTAATGGCGTATTTATTTATCAAGTTTTTGAACACATAGAAGTTTGTTAGACCTAACCTGAAAATTAAATTTCTTTATTTTATTACTTAAAAAATTGGTTTTTATTTTCTATTCTATTTTACACACTCTCTTTTACAAATTAGATATCTGAAAATAAAATGAAAATCATTTCTTTATTCGATAAACTTATTGAATTATAGATATACAGATAGTTACCCTGCTTAAAATAACAGGTACAATCCGGATAAGAACCGGATAGAAATTGGATTTTATCCGGTTCTTTCGGAATTCTACCCGGTTTTTGTCCCTGGTTTCTATCCGGTGCTTGACCCGGATTCTATCAGGTACGAAATAATGTTCGTACTCGGTCCCTATATGGGTCTTATCCGGAACTGTGTGGTTTCTCTCAGGATTGTATCCGGTGTTTTAAAACATCTGTATCTGGTTCATATCGCATGCCTATTGGAAATGTACCCGGCTTTTTACCCCGGGTTATACCCGGTATTTGACTGGGTTCTACCTGGTGCGATATAATTTTTGTACCCGGTCCCTACGTGGGACTTATCCGAAGTTGATAAGAACCGGGTGGAAACCTAGTTTGGTATCTGCAAATATATACCGGATAGGAACGCACTTTTGGCTTTGCTTATAGAGACCTGATAGAATCCGGGTTAAAACTTTTTTTTGTGTCTAATTCTGGTTCCATGCGTCGGATAGAAACCGGGTAGACCCGGGTAAAAGATGCATTTTGTTCTTGTGATTCTCATTAGTTCAAAGTACCGTATGGTGACCAGATAAGAACCGGGTGGAAAACCTAGTTTGGTATTTGCAAATAGATACCGGGTATATACCGGATAGGAACGCACTATTGGCTTTGCTTATAGAGACCTGATGGAATCCGGGTTAAAACTTTTTTTTTTGTTTAATTCTGGTTCCATGCGTCGGATAGAAACCGGGTTGACCCGGGTAAAAGATGCATTTTGTTCTTGTGTTTCTCATCAGTTCAAAGTACCGTATGGTGACCGGATAAGAACAAGGTGGAAACCTAGTTTGTTATATGCAAATAGATACCGGGTATATACCGGATAGGAACGCACTTTTGGCTTTTTGCTTATAGAAACTTGGTAGAATACGGGTTGAAACTTTTTTTTGTGTCATTTTCTGGTTCCAATCGGCGGATAGAAACTGGGTAGACCCGAGTACAATGTTTTCACAACTTATATTTTGTTAAAATTTCCCCGATAACATCCAGATAGACCCGGGTAGATCGCGTAAATATAAATTACACACTGGTTAAAAACCTTATAGAACCAGATAAAACTCCAAATGGGTATTTAATCGGTTTATTTCCGGTTTCTTTCTGATTTCAACCCGACATTTTAAGCAGGGTACCTATCTCCTTAGAAAAATTTATTTATTTTTAGGTTAAAAAAAAATTAATTTAAATATCGTCCTATAAAGGAGGGTATTATAGCGAATGAATATTTTTATACATTGGATGCTGAATGAAAGAAATATAAATGTCGTTTTTGTGACAAAAAAGCTTTGTCAAGAATGTCATACAAAATGTTTCGCAAAAATTTTTTACAATATTTAGATACGAATTCATTTTTTTTCTCCATAAATCAATTGAAAATGTTCATTCACAATATCTGTGGGTCTAATTTAGTCTAATACTTGGAATTTTTTCAATCAGAACAATTATGAAACTCTGAAATTGCTTTTCTATAAATTCAAAAAGTATGGTTATGTTTTGATAATGACGTTGAGGTGTCGTCTGCAATTTTCAATCATGTTCTTTTATCAGTTTATTTTTAACTTTCTACGCTAAATGCATTGATGAACTTGGTAAGATGACCTACAATAACGTATACAAAATCTTTTTAAATTGTTTTAACATTAAAAAAATTACTGAATACTACAAAATTTGAGTTTTACCACTTTGGTAAACATTTACCGGTCATTACTGGTAATTACCAGAAATGTAATACCTGACCATCCGGTCAGCGTCACTATCCCATCACTAGTTATGATTGGAAAGGGAACACCTGACTCCGCTCATCATTAACACTCTTATCCGTTTTTAATCCGGATCCTATCGGGTTTTTTAAGCAGGGATGGTTTCTATCAGCCGCCGGTTTAAAATAATGAGATTCCGAACTCCTTCGTACAAGTGGGAGTGAGGTACAAGAATCGTCCTTTTGATGAAGATTTCAGGGTCGGCTGTACTTCAAAGATAAGGTGGAGAATGACGAACCCTTACTCCATCGATGTTCCAGATAAGAGATAAAAAAAAAAGAAAAAGGCATAAAGAACATAGGTGTCTGTTCAGACAGGTAAAGATATTAGATAAAGATAATTTTGTAGGTTAAACTACCTATTTGTAACTATCGAATTTTGTGGTAATCGCCACAGTCAATTCTTGACAGGGATGGGCCTAGGACCTCGAAAGACGAACACCAATCCATCTATCCATTTATGACAGAACTCTGCCTTGGATTACAAAAGGGGTGATTTAGACATAAGATAAAATCCATATGGGAACCGTAATTGCGATGATTTGAAGGTGTAGATGTTGATGAGTAAGCACCCCGTAGTATGTGTCGATTAGCATAAACACCAATTGAGGCACCAGTTACCCTAACATTTTTTGCGTGTAAATTCTCAACATTAAAAATTAGGGGTGCCATTGTGAGCACATTCTCATCACACCGCGCGCTTTTGCATTCGCTTACCAACCTTTAATATGATGAGCATTTTTTTTTAATCTTAAAAAAAATCTACAGACTAACAAACAGACAGACAGATACATTGGTAAAAACATATTTTTCGTGTTCAATGGATCACAAAAATTAGATTTTTAACGAAAAATTTTTTTTCTTTGTGGTAAAATTTTACAAAAATCTAATACTTTCTCTGATGATAATGTAAAAACCATATAGATGATTTCCTCTTTGGCGCCGTCCTTAAATTACGTAAGGCTGTTTTCTTGAATTTTGACCCACGTACCCCCCTCTGTAAGGGTCCTTAAGTTTTGAACCACCTCCCCCCTCCCCTATCTTACGTAATTTTTTTCGAATAAATTTTTTCTTAATGTGTGTGAGACAATATAAAAACGTCGACTCTTTTCAAACGAACATCTATTACTATGAAAGAGAAATTAAAAAATTACATTAAATATAACATTATATTTAAACTCGACTTTTCGGGGGCCGCATAGCGGCCCCCTCAATGCTCGTGGCAGATTTGCCTCTACAATTTGCATCGCGAGGAGGTATCGGAGATCTTTAAAACCATTTAAGAAGCAAAGTTGATTTGAAATATACAGGGTGTCCCAGTATTCAAAAAACATATTTATATTTTTTGATTCCTTGTGAAAAACTGAATATAAAATGATCAATAAAAAAATTTGATTAAATGCATAATTAACGAGTAATTAGAAATTAATGTTAAACCAATCAGAAAAATGCTTTAGATAGCCGACAGTCCATGTGCCATCGCTAAGAGTGTGTGAGAATACAAGTTCGTTTATTTTTGCAGGAGGCTTTGAATGTTTGGTGCAACTTCACACTTAAACGAGATTCGAAAATTCATAAGAATCTATTCCCTAACCTCCAAATCAGAAACCATTGCTGGACGAGTTAATTACATTACTTAAAATGCATACGTTATTTGAATTCTGTAGAAATCTTCTGAATTCTTATCATTCTGCAGAATTCACTCGAGTTCTGAAAAAACTGCTTTAACTTCTTTTATTACCTTGAACACTTTTGAATTACATTGAACAGTTATTTGCAATTTCAAGACTAAAATACTCTAAATTCCTCCGAATTCTAATACAATAATTACAGTCTTCCTAATTCAAGTACTTAGAAAAACAATCTAAAATGGTGCACCACTGACCAGGGTGTATCGGTTTGCGCACCAGGTGTTTAGAATAACCAATCTTCGAGAATTTTTGAAAAATTCCAAGTTTTCTACGGACATAAAAAATTCCAAATGGTGAAGCGATAACCGGGGTGCACCAGGTAGTTCAAAAAACAATCTAAAATTGTGAATCGCTACCAGGTGGATAGAATAGCAATCTTCAGGAATTTTTTTTAAATTCCAAGTTCTCGAAGAACATACAAAAATTCCAATGATAAACCGATGATCAGGGTGCACCAGGATGCCCACCAAGTGTTTAGAACAACAATCTTCTGTAATTTGTTCGAAATTTCAAATTTTCTAAGAACGTTAAAAGCACAAAATAGTGACCCGATAATCGGGATGCACAATGTCGCGCACCAGGTGTTTAGAATAACAATCTTCGGGAATTTTTTTTGCGATTTCTTTTTTCGAAAGACACAAAAAACTCCAAATGCTGACCCAATAACCGGGATGCACAAGGTCGCGCACCAGGTGTTTAGAATAACAATCTTCGTGAATTTCTTCGAAATTTCAAGTTTTCGAAGGACACCAAAAACTCCAAATAATGACCAGATAACCGGAATGCACAAGATTGCGCACCAGGTGGTTAAAATAGCAATCTTCGGGAATTTTTTTTAAATTCCAAGTTTTCGAATGACATAAAAAAATTCCAATGGTGAACTGAGGACCGGAATGCACCAGGTCGCGAACCAGGAGGTTAGAATAACAATCTTCCGGAATTTTCTTAAAATTTAAAGTTTTAAAAGGATATAAAATCATTATGAATATTTCTCCTGAATTTTGTTAATTCTCTTTATTATTTTATTTTGTATTCCTTGCCTATCACATAATTATTTTTTTTTAACTTTACAAAAAGGAATAATTCCCTTGAAGTTGCTAATCCCCATTTACTAATTATGCTATTTTATTTGTCCCTCGCTTACCATATAAATAATTTACGTTTTTTTTCCTTTTTCTGCCCATTATTATTGTAAAATTTTGACTAATGAATATTGTAATTTTCTAATTCTCTTAAAAATTATATAAATTCTTTCATTGATATTATAAAGTATCTGAAATGTAAAACTCATGTTTATAATATTTTTTTTTGATGTTGTGTAATAAATTAACGTTAATTGTTCATTACAAATATGTCTGATTTGAGCTTTGTAATTTTAGAAACCCCCCCACCCTACCATCAATAGTATTTGAAAATTGAGCTAACCGTTTCTCTTGTAATATACCCTAATAATTAATTTATCTTTTATCGCTAATTCCTTAAATATCTCTTTCTGATTTGTTGGTCTGATAAAAATTTGCGAAGTTGTCTTTACCTTTATCTTGTTATCTTATTATCCCTATCTTTGGAATATAGATTCCCCTATGGTTAACATATCTCTTTTCGCATAATTTTATTAAATTAATTATTTTGTCCCAAGAAAGGACTGGCGCCCAATTATGCATAATGTTTATTTAGTTAATGTTTTATCTTTGATATTTATATTATCAATTTACCTATAAATTGTCTTGACGTTTTTATTAAGTTATTTCAAAATTGCCGTTAAATTATTTGTTTTTCTTACTAAGTTCTATCTCAATTAGGGTCCCTTGTGAACCACTTTCAGAGGCTTTAATTTATTTATTTAAATTAAAAAAGTGGGCGTCACAAGTGAATTCTGCAGAATGATAAGAATTCAGATGATTTCTACAGAATTCAAATAACGTATGCATTTTAAGTAATGTAATTAACTCGTCCAGCAATGGTTTCTAATTTGGAGGTTAGGGAATAGATTCTTATGAATCTCAATTAATTTCGAATCTCGTTTAAGTGTGAAGTTGCAGCAAACAATCAAAGCCTCCTGCAAAAATAAACGAACTTGTATTCTCACACACTCTTAGCGATGGTACATGGTCTGTCGGCTATCTAAAACATTTTTCTGATTGGTTTAACATTAATTTCTAATTACTCGTTAATTATGCATTTAATCAAATTTTTTTATTGATCATTTTATATTCAGTTTTTCACAAGGAATCAAAAAATATAAATATGTTTTTTGAATACTGGGACACCCTGTATTTCAATTCGAAATTTTATTAATTTTAAAAAGCTTCTGATAAATTTTGAATTAAAAAAAAATCGTAAAAAATCAATTAATAGGTTAATTAAAAAAAAAAACAAAAAAAAATTACCGTAAATCTTAAGTCTCGTGATTTAAGGGTGAAGGAGTGGGAAATTGGTGATTTTGGCAATTTTTCACTTGGAATAACGTATTTCGTAGAATCGATTGCAAAAAACCACAACCTTCTATCTCATCGGGAAGGGGTTAAACATTTCGGTTACTCAATCAGTCATCGCTCTTGTGCGTGTATATGTTATAGATTTGAAATACACTTCAATACACTTCAGTGCGAAATTTTTATTAATTTAAAAAAGGTTCGGATAAATTTTGAATTGAACCTTCGGCGACCAAAAGGGGATACGCGTGGATTCAGCCTGAAAAGTATTTTCCTGAAAGTTAATTTAAAAAGTCGTTCAATTTTTAATTTTAAAGACTTATACTTGTAGAGAATTTCAAGGCGCATTTTTTTTTCCTCTTGCAAAAATTTGTAGGTTTTGTACTTTTTGAAGTAATTAATAAAAAATGGATTTTTCAAAAACGAAAAATTTCAATCTTTTTTCACTTGTACTCACGATAGTTTAGCCAATTTTCAGAATTTTTTGATTTGATCAATATTAAACGACGTATTTAAGTCTTTTGAAACCATCTAAGCAAGATGGCTGTTGTTAATTTTTTTTTGAGACTTGGCAAAAATCATGAATTTGAACCTTCAAGCGCTTCGTTTATCGAGCGAATTTTAAGCTACGGGAAACTTCCAGTGAGAAAGTTTTTCATTAAGGTTCAAAGAAGTTTTCT
>CAJFCO010018295.1:171167-193960 GCA_904066015.1 Synergus gifuensis
CGGACTTGACGCGTGCGTCGTACAACATTTCCGCTATAGTAAAGTGTCAACAGGAACAAGAGGAGAGGAAGAGACATTATTCTTCTCTGCTTTGAATCTGCAAAATCTTGTCTACATAATTATTTAGACAGCTTTGTTAGGTAATTGTGAGTGCATTTATTGAAGAAAAAAATTCCGAGTGTTTGTGTCTCCCTGCCAGTGCAGTGATTTACCTATTGTGTGCGAAAAAAAGGATTTTGATATGTGTAAGTACTGCCTACTCTCTCTGAAAATATTGTCTGCACCCTTCTTTTTTCTAATATCACCAATCTCCTTTTTGAACAAAACTATAGTCTTTTTCTCAAAAAGAGACACTAAGCACCTCTCCTGCCATCGAGAATCTCATCTCGATGAAAGGACCCGTCAAAAAGTGCATTTTTTCAATTTTACCATATATTTATCGAAGTGAGGTGGGAAATTTGAGTGATTCCATAGATTTCACAATTTTTTTGTGTTTTTTTCAATTTTTTGTTCCGGCGCTCCAACACCCTTAAGGGCGATTGAATTTGAAAGAAAAAATTGTCAACAAACTGTCAAAAACTTTCAAAATCTGTGGAAAGATACTAATGTTATCACTAGGATTTGGTATTGGATTTTTGAAGGGAGAGAAGGGCAAATTGATCGATTTTTGGAAGCACACTCTGGGAAGAAAAGGTGTAGAACATTTTAAGACTCACCAGTTTTTCGATAAAAAGAATATATTAGGCGATGGGGGTGAATAAAAATGCGCCGATAATGGCGGATATTTTGACAGCACAACAAGAAAATTATAGATTAATAGATAGACAGCTGCGAATTGATACAGTGCTGACCTCACTCGGCAATAGTTTTGGCGGGAATGATTTGAATTACAGAAAGAAAGATAATCTCCGATTTTAAAGATTTATTCGATTATTGACAAGTTTAAATGATTTTAGTAATATAAATGCATTATATAATTGTTTGTAAAGGTAGGGATTCATTTTTTCTTATAATAAATATGAGGAGGATCAAACGATAAAAGATTACTGCGATCTTTCTTATTGCAATTCAAATCATTCGCGCCAAAACTATCGCCGAGTGAGGTCAGCAGTGTATCAATTCGCGGCTGTCTATCTATTAATCTATAATTTTCTTGTGGTGCTGTCAATATATCCGCCATTATCGGCGCATTTTTATTCACCTCCATCGCCTAATATATTCATTTTATCGAAAAACTGGTGAGTCTTAAAATGTTCTACACCTTTTCTTCCCCCAGTATGCTACCAAAAATCGATCAATTTGCCCTTATCTCCCTTTAAAAACCCAATACCAAATCCTGGTGAAAAGTTGACAGAATTATACAGGCGTGCAACAAGGGTCTCAAAACAGTGGGTGTCGGGAGCCACCCTACACATTAAAACTAAATAAGAAAAAGAAAAAAAACCGTTTCCAAACCCTAAAAAAGTGCGTTTAGTGTGGAATTGTATTATCCGTCTAATAATTTGGACACCCACGCATATTTCAAGTAGGTATACTCGAATTACTGTCTGAGTGTTCTGACACCCAGAACCCCGTACTAGTCGCGCCCCTGGAATTCGAGTTTCTCTACATTAAAGTTTTTCAAATTCCATCAGCCTTAAACTTTAAAATTTGATCATCACGAGACGCTTGAACGCGTTTTTGAGCATGCGTCCCGTTATTGCATCTGGGGTTTCAATTTTCCTGCAGGAAAATTGTCTTGTCTCCAATTTTTATTCCTTTGACTTGTCAATTTTTTTTAGTGCATTTTTATAACTAGAATGCTCTTAAGTTACTCAAATAATTCTCCTGTTATATACATAGGCGTTGGAAAGTTTTAATTACTTTAGGGGTATAGTAAATTGTCATTATCTCGTAAGGAATTTATAAGACTAAATTGAAGTTAATTTAATCCGTTCCTTGAAGTAAAATCATCAAGATTTAAATATAGATTAAATCCTGCACAATTGTTCTGGATTAAATTTTTGACAATTTAACTTCACAACGCTTTCAATTGAAAACGCAATACCGTTTTTGATCACTTTCGGAATTATTTTAACTTATTTCAAAATACACACTTTTTTCTTCCCGGGAAGCTATATATTTTAAAAATTTAGTTTTCAAAATCGATTTTAAAGACAAACAGGGGCCAGCTCGAACGATCTGTATCGGTTAGTCAAATTTTATATGTGTGGTGTTATTGATTCCTGCGGCTCAAGGTACAGTCCCATATTGGCAGAAATCGTCGGCTTAAAGCAGAAACTCATGAGAGTGAAAGAGACAAATAGATCTACCTATCTCTGTCACTCTCATGAGTTTTTGCTTTACGCCGACGTTTTCTGCCGAAATGGGACTGCACCTTAAATTGACAATTGTACTTGAAACGTGGGTTTACCTCGCATATACGGCACACCATCTTGCCCCATGCTACTTACATTGTCAAGCATACTGTTAGCATTAGTTATTCTGCCAACAGAGTGAGGTCGCTCTTAAAAATTCATATGGGGACAGCGCCATCCCGCAGTTGGTAGAATAACCAAGCCTTCCCCTGACGTCTCGCTCCCCTAAACTTGCCGCAAGAATTCCGCTGCAATGTCGCCTCTATACACGGAGAGAAAAATCTAGGCATGAGCGCGTGAACACATGTCATACTTTCATTACACTCGTCTCGCGGTTTTACGAGAACGTTGGGTCCGGAAACTCGCGATTTTACGAGGGAGGGATGCTCCCCTACTACGCTTCCTCCTAAAGTAAGAAAATTGTTTTCTCGCAATTGATTGGACAACATGGTTACATAAATGTGTGTTAGTGTGGATGAATTTCGAATAAGCGTATTTTTTTGTTTTTGTGTTTACATTGTTTTCAAATCACGTACGTCGTATCTTTATGTCATAATCAAAAATTGACATATTTTTCTCAGTTTGAAATATGAGGGACATACGTACGTTGTAACGTAATATGTTAAAAAGTATTAATTTTTTTATTAAAATAAAAATTTAGAAATGACGTGTCACTATTGTTAAGTCACTATAAGTTTATACGCAAAGTAACGTCTCACTTTATGTTTTTTCATTTTATTAAGTTATATGAAACAGTTAATACAGAAACTTTGTTCCTATTTCTCAAATAAAAAAATTGTTAAACTTCTTATTTTGCGTCACGGTTTTGCCCCACTGGTAGGTTTTAACTAACAACGTTAAAAATTGATCAAAATATTTAATTAGAGTGTGATATTTTTACATTCTCATCAGAGAATGTATTATATTTGTGTAAAATTTGACCCCCCCATTTTTTGTTAAATCTTCACGTTTCGTGACCCCCTGAACCTGAAAAACATGGTTTTACCAATATGTCTGTATGCCTGTGTGTGTGGGGTGTGTGTGGGGGGGGGTGTGTCTGTAGATTTTTATATTTCGTTCACGATAACTTTAGAAAGAATTGACCGATTGGATTGGCCTTTGGTATACTCTTTTAGTGTCCTAAAATGAAGGCCGAGTTCGTTGGCCAGCCATATTTGATAAAAATTAAAAAAGTTAGAGCATTTTGAAAATGCTAAAAAAAAAAAATTAATTTAAAGCCAAATAATGCACGATATGAAAAAGAGTTAAACGTTGAAAAATATTTCTTTTTGAACGCTCTACAGGACTGTCGTAACAATTTTTTGAATTTTCTTGAAAATTCGAAAATTCAAATTTTGAGCCAAATAACGCGTGATACAGAAAAAATTATATGAACTGTGATGAGAATGTATTCCTTAAGGTCGATAGAACCTTAAGTAAATTAGTTTTCTTCTTCATTTAAAATATAGTAGCAATGATATATTTTAAATGAATTCAAGCGCACGAAGTGTGATGAGAATGTGTGCTCACAATGGAACCCCTAGATTAAACTAAACTTTATCATTTTGTGATATAAATTTTCCAACAATTTTCGAGAAAGGAAGAAAAGTTATATCAGAATCAGAAAGAAGATGATAAATATCTGTATTATAAATTATAAATAAGAATATTTAAAATAGACAATTAAATAATTAATTAATCGGTTATTTCAAATAATATTGTACAGCTATAAATGCAGTATTTTTTTTTAGAAAATAAAACCACAACTAAACATCAGTAGTAGTTATAATAATCTTGAAAACAATCTAACAATTATTATATTTTTTAAAATAAAATTTATGTTATTGTGATATAAATTTTCCAACAATTTGCGAGAAATGAAGAAAAGTTATATTAAAATCAGAAAGAAAAAGATAAATATCTATATTATAAATTATAAATATATCTACATTAAATATCTATATTATCTGTCTATAAATGTGTGTATTAATAGTTTATAAAGTATCACACTTTAGTGAAATATAAAGTATCATAAAATATAGTATAACATTTAAAAATAAGGAAGGCAAATTTTTTTGGAGAGTATTAATGTTTGAGCGAGGTTAAGCTTCCCCCCCCAAAAAAAAAAAATATAAAAATTTACCGTTTTATAGTTATATTCAAAAGAAATAATTAAATAATTTATTATAACTAATTAATAAATCTATTTAAGAATACATTGATTATTTCAAATAATACTTTAAAACTATAAATGTGGTATTCACTTTAGGAAAAAAAAATGAAACAACATTAAATATCAATACAACTGTAAAAGTAATTAATTTTAAAAATAATCTAACAAGTATTATTTTTTAAAACCCAAAATAAATTTAGTAATTATTTAGTTTATACAATATAAGGAAAATATTTTTATAAATGTATATTATTTTTTGAAAATTGGTTAAGTTTTAAAATACATGTTATATTATGTAACTGTTATTCATATAAAACTGAAATTAAAACAAAAATCCTAATTACATCTTTTAGGAAAGAAGAAATAAAATATCATAAATTATATTAGGTTCACAACTTTGCTTCCGCCGATTTTTTCGAAAATTTGAGGCTTTATTCTGAAAAAGTGATTACCTGTTTATGATTCAAAGTACTGTCCGTCACTAGCCACTACTTTTTGCCATCTTTCGGGCAATTATCGGATACCATCTCGAAAAAACTTTGCGTCTTTTGAGGCGATCCACGAATCGATCCATTCTTTAACTTCTTCATAAGAGTGGAAATGCTGCTCAGCTAAGTCATGTGCCATCGATCGGAACAAATGATAGTCGGAAAGAGCAATGTCTGGAGAGTACGGCGGGTGGGGTAAGACTTCCCATTTTAGGGTTTCCAAGTATGTCTTGACGGGTTTTGCGACATGTGGCCGAGCATTGTCATGTTGCAGGATAACTTTATCGTGTCTCTCTTGATACTGTGGCCGTTTCTCCTTCAATGCTCGACTCAAACGCATCAATTGCGTTCGATAACGATCCCCTGTGATAGTTTCACTCGGTTTCAACAGCTCATATTACACCACACCGAGCTGGTCCCACCAAATGCAGAGCATAACCTTGGCACCGTGAATATTTGGTCTGGGCGTAGATGTGGAGGCATGTCCGGGCATTCCCCATGATTTTCTGCGTTTGGGATTGTAGTGGACCCATTTTTCGTCGCCGGTTACAATGCGATATAAAAACACCCTTCCGATTCTGTCTTTGAAGCAGCTGTTCAGAAGCAAAGAAACGGCGTTCAACGTCTCTTGGCTTCAATTCATAAGGAACCCAATTTCCTTGCTTCTGAATCATTCCCATGGCTTTGAGGCGTTTCGAAATTGCTTGTTGAGTGACTCCCAATGATTCTGCTAATTCTTCTTGCGTTTGGCACGAGTCTTCAGCAAGTAATGCCTCCAGTTCGGAATCTTCGAAAATTTTTTTTCTTCCGCCGCCATGCCAGTCCTCGACATCAAAATCACCGCTTTTAAAGCGTTGAAACCACTCACGACACGTTCTTTCACTAAGAGCAGCGTCACCGTAAGCACTTGAGAGCATTCGATGAGCCTCAGCCGCAGTTTTCTTCAAATGAAAGCAGAAAATCAACACTTCCCGCAAATGACGAGAATTTGGCTCGAAAACTGACATCTTCGATCGAGAATACACTTCTGATGCAAACACAAATTCACTAATGTGGTGCTATCGTTCTGTTGACAGATGTCCAAGCTTACTGTATGAAATTTTTGATCTGCCTATTTCAACCGACACTTACCGCTGCAGCTATCTATCGAAAAACGGCGGAAGCAAAGTTGTACATCTAATAACAATTAAAAACAAAGAAACTGCGCGCCCGCAGCGCGCGTTTGAACCAGTTTGAGCTACACCCTTAACTGAAATAAAATGGAGGAAATGTCACGGGAACGTAACTCTGATTGGTCGATCACTCAATGTTCTTCCCACATTAGAAGTAAAAGAAGAACTGGGTTCTTACTCAAGTTTCAGTGCTAAATTTTTAGTTTTTCTTTGCTTGCTTATTTTTAAATATTCTAACATATGGTGGATTTTGACCACATTACTGATCCTTTTCCCAGATTAATTTTTCTTGAGAAATTAAAAAAGAACAGCCAGTAGGAACTCCACTAGCTGTAATAGTATGAATGTTAGCGTAAATATGTGATAAATAAAGGAGTAATAGATAATGTAAATTGGAATAAGCTTCAGATCAAGAAATGTCTTTGCCGTTTTCAGCTTACCTCGCTTCCTGAGAACATAAATTTAAAGTATTTTTAGCCAATGAAATACTCTAAAAAGGCTATTTATCGTCTGGGATGCGTCAGTCGTCTATATTTTACATATTTTGACTATCCTCCGATACTGCTAATCCGAGCAGTTTAAATGTGCGAAACTTACACTATATGCATTTAGCACCAAAACACATGATCTGTCAAAACATATGTACGCAGCCATCATGGTTGATGGTAATTTTGCTATCAGTCTGCAGGGAGCAGCAGCTCTCGGACATACGTTCTTACGTAATGGCGACTGCGCGCTCAGACGGAGAGCCCAGCAGATTCTCAGTTCCGTGCTGACTGTTCACTGATGAACATTTTAGAGTTTTTGAGTGACAATTTATCGTGTGAATAAAATAAAACAAATTGAGCCAATCCAGTTTTCCTGCCAGGAATAATTATTGACGATTCTCTTTGGGTCTTCAAGAAGTAAGGTATGCGAAAGCATTACTGATTCTCCCGATATTAATGCGTCTCGATTGGAGCTTTCGATTTCTTGATGTTACGTAACTGCTAGTCGACGCCCAAACGTGGCATTTGGCGACATTATTGTTACGAGCAGTTGAGTTTTTTGAGATATTTAAATTTAGAGTATGTTTTCTGTATGTTTCGTTTAATTTTGATCGAGTATTAATTCTTATCTTTAGCCTAGTGAAATTTTGAGTTTTCTTTGAGAATTTAAGAAGTTTTGTCGAGCCAAAGCCCATGTCATGGCTTCCGCCATATTGTAGGTACTATTTGCGTTGACTTTCTCTTACATAACTATTTTATGAAATTAGCTGATCGTTAAAATACGTTTTTCTCGAGTAAATGATAATTCAGAATTGGTGAAACCTTTTTCTTTTCTAAAATTTGTAATTCGACATAGTGGAGATTACTGATATGTAACTCTACATGAATCTTTATGTTCATTCTAACTTCTTTATAATTACCGTTTCATCTCATTCATTTATTCAAATTATGTAACTCTTCTCATCCCATCATGCTTATAATAAACTTAATTTCTTTTCTTTATTTAAATTTCGCCTGATTTTGTTTTGCGTCCCCACAAAATCCCTCTTCACATGAGCTGGTGAAAGTAAATTCAGATTTTAGAATTTCTAGCTGAGTTAGAGATTTAGAGTTTCGAGTGGTATTACATAACATCTGGCGTCCTTGGCATAAAATTTTAGATTTTTGGGAATTTAGTTGGGTGACGAATATTGGAGCGGTACTCAGAGGCAAAGAGTCCCTATAAGCTGAGATTACCGTTACAGTATTCAATTGTTCTTCCCTTTTTCATCATAATACAAAGAAAGGAATATTAAATTACTCAATTATTTAAAGTGAACATATTATTAATGATTATTATTATTATGAATAATAACTAATGACATTATTCATGTCCTAAATTAAGTTTTTACAACACTATCATGAAAATGGCGTGTTTTCGTGCTTATTATCTGGACGTATTATAATATGGCACGTTTTGAACGATGCGAATAAAGAACGTACGAAATGTGGAATGCTTGCGAAAAGGCCTTTTTTCGTAAGCATCCACATTTTTATAATAAGTGAAAGGAAGATAATTAGATAAAGACGGAAATAGGTCAATGTTTTCAGCGACAACTGCAGCGCTCGTCTCGCGACTTAGCGTGTAAACGGAAAAAAAGTGTGGCTATGGCAGGGAAGTTGTTCCTTATGATAGCCAAACATATAGCTGGAAACGAACGAGCGAATATAGGAATATCTTTGACAACTTTAACTGTTCTGGCGGTATCATATCGCCAACGAACATATTATATATAGTTGGCACAGAGATATTCCTATATAGCTATTAAAATAATTAAAATTAAGTTTATATTTTGAACTCATCATTTTACGGAAAATAAGAAAAATAAAACACTTGTTTTGCTCTGTAAACAAACATTAATATTTTGTTTTAAAAGATATTGCTTTTACTTAGCTTATTTATCGAAAATTATCCTCCGTTGCACAGGAAATATTGCACTCTAACCTGAACTGTCATTTAAAAATATTTTATCACATTACTTTGCAGGCATTTGTAAATATACCTATTACAACGAAAGTCAAATTCACGATACCGAACAAAACAAGTGCTTGTTGAGGGTACATTATTTGGTTACTTTAGATATATCGATTATTTAAATTAGGTTTAATCTTCATTCCTTTGTTCGCCTGGTATTATTTTTTTTCCGTATAGAACTATATACGCTAGAAAAACTAATAAATACTTGAAATATTAAATTTTGTCTTTTTAAACTGAAGAAATTTTGTTATTAATAAATTTAAAACTTTTATTAGTAATTTGTATTAAAAAAGTAATTTTTCATGTATACAATTTCAATTTTCCCGCAATTTTGACTCGAGCAACTAGCACACCTAGCGACGGAAAGGTTCACCTGCTTTTATAACCTCATCACTGTGACGGGTTTGATGATTCTTCAACAACAACAAGAATTGGTTTTTTTTCGTCTTCGGTTCGAGCACCCTCGGTGCCCTGACCTACGACCCGTCCTAAAAACACCACACTTGCCACGAAAAGGCAGTCACCTACGACTTGTAATGCAATATACTATTTTGTATGCGTCACTATTAAGATCGATCTTTAGAAGATTGATCCTTCCCAAGTTGATCTTTTGAAGAATGAATGGATTTTTTCCAAAGAATCGAACATCCCTACTATAGACCACCCGTCCTCACATTAAAGTACTTAAAATTAAGTAAGAATGAGCCTGGGATGGACTTTAACCCAGTGCGCCAGGTAAGGGTTAAATGTGAAGCGTAATGGAAATTTTAAATTCTGATTAAGGATCTATAAAACATTTTTTAAACAAATATTTGAAGCCTTTAGTAGAAATAAAATCGCCTCTTCTTAAGGGCATACTCTACGTTGACGACGTAACCAATATTTTTTATCCCTCACCATGTCAAAAGGAATAATATATCGCTCTCAAAATTTGGAATACAGGAAATGAGACATTAAATTGCGTTTGTATATTTAGTTGTAGTCCAAATTTTGAAAAAAAATCAAGTCGGTAAAGTAGGGATCTGATTTTTTTTCAAAATTATGGCTCCAACTAAATATACAAACGTAATTTAATGTCTCATTTCCTATATTCCAAATTTTGAGAGCGATATATGATTCCGTTTGGACATGGTGAGTGTCAACAAAATTTTTTCACAACCAAGCGCAGAGCATACCCTTAAGGGCATGTGTCACTTACCATATGAGCAAATTAAGATAATCCAGGTTTTTTTCTACAATTTTTACATTTTCAAATAAATTATAGTCAACATCCGTCAATAACGTGAACACGGATGGATGTTGACTAAAAATTTTTTGAAAATGTAAAAATTGTAGAAAAAAACCCGGGTTATTTAAACTTGCTCATATGGTAAGTAACACATGCCCTTAACTGGCCTTTTACCACATCTTTGATACATCCCCTATCACGGGCTTTTTTTATAATTTTTTACTCTCCGTCCTTTTGTTTTGGAAGCGATCCACCAATGATCTTTTACCAATTCATCTTGATATCACCTAGAATTATTGAATAATTATTTTAATTATCTTGAATTCTAATATTTACAAAAATTCTGTTGCAGATTCCGAATTTCCCAATTTTCATGAATGTCGGTCCACTGGAAGTTGAAATAAAGGTCAACCACTCGCAAATAAGATTAGATCGTCAAAAAATAACGTTGATAAAAAAGTTTCATACAATGGTATTCAGTGAAATTGTAAAAGTTATCAAATCATTTATGGTCTTTGATAACGACAATAAAGAAAACAGCTTTGCAGTAGTTCCTGGTAAGTTATTTCTATTTCAAGAAAAATTATATATTTGGAATTAAATAGCTATTTGTTTCACAACTTGCGTAAGTAGAAAATTCCCGAAGAGTGTGAGTTCATCACACGATTCGTGGATTGCCTGTTTTGTAACATGTTAAAAACTATACTTTTCATAGCGAGTCTATTGAGTTCGATTTTCGGTGTTTATAAAGAGATCGCGTAACGCAGTCGATAATCTGATGATCAGAGAGCGGATGACTGTAGAAATGCTTACGCAATTCAGCGTCCCTATGACCACACTGCACTTTAATAATAGGAACTCGTGTGATAGAGTGAGGTTAGAAACCTCACTCTATGTAAAGTTTCTAACCTTAGTGAGGTTAGAAACCTCACTCTGTATAAGGTTTCTAACCTCACTATGTCACACGAGCTTCACTCTCTGTGGTCACAGAGGCGCTGAAGTATACTGGAGTTTAATTATTTTACTTCTTAACTGAACAAATTATTCCGGAAAACCACGATCAATCCAAGTTGGGTTCCCCAGCCTTAGATACGTCTCCTTATATCACTTCTTGGGTTACTTTGACCACCCCAGCTGATCGATTACTTTCGTCTTTTGTTGCGAAAGTTTCGTTTCGAAAGAATTCCTGAATTACTCCCACCCAATTAGATCAACTTAGCCCATCGACATGAGCCATTCTAGTTCCAGCGCGATGCTCAGTTGTATAATCGAAGTTTACAGTTCCAATACCCATCTAAAAATTCTAGGGTTTGTATCGTTTTTCTTCAATGCAAGAGTACGGAATTACAGTCAGTCACTATTTTAAATTTTATACCATGTAAATATACGCGGAATCTCTTCACTGCATATACAATTGCTAGCATTTCAAGCTCAAAACTATGATAGCGAGACTCCACATCTGTGGTTCGTTTGGAAAAATAAAAGACCGAATGGAACCTCAAATCCTTCTTCCTTTGCATCAGAATAGCACCAAACCCTTTCGAATTAGCATCGCAATGTAACTCTGTCTTATGTCGCGTATCGTGCAATGCCAAGATTAGAGCCTCGATTAATTTGTTTTAGAATTTCAAAAGATGTTTTTTGCTTTTCACCGAATTCGAATTTTGCCCCTTTGCGCAACACGTCATACATTGGCCTTGCTAGGATCTAGAACTCCTCGACATATTTACGAAAGTGTTGTGCGATACTTAGAAAACTCTGTACTCCCTTTACGTCTCTAGGTGCGGGAAAATTAACTATTGCAGCAATCCTTTCAGCTACTACTACAGTCTGTTCAAAAAGAGCGTGTTCGCGATATTTCTTAAACTATTGGAGATTTTTGAACGTTTTTTTTTTTTAAATTAAAGGACGTTTAAAGGACTAATGCGCGTTTATGATGCTGCTTCAGTATCGCTCTAACCGTCCGAGAGAACGCGCGCGAGTGAAAATGAGTTCCGTTTTTTTACGCTAAAGGATTTAAAGCCGTCTTCTTGTGTTACCATCAAAAAGGACCAAAAATGTCTGTCACAGCGGCTGCTAAATACATGAGAAAGTCAAAGTCGTTCATTGTGAAGTGGATTGAGCGTTATAAAGTTGATAAAACAGTCGACGACCTTCCCGAAAAAGGCAAATCTTGAGTAACAACCAGGATTTTGTATGTTTAGAGCTCTTCACTGAGAACCTCAATGCTCAGAAAATGCTTCAAATATATAAACGTGATCTTTTAAGGTCTGCTAAAAAGATGTTTGGAGCCGATAGTGCCGATTGGATCTTTCAAGAGGATAACAACCCGAAACATCGAAGCCGTCTCTGCACCGCTTAGAAAGCGGAAAATGACATCACAACCTTGGACTGGCCATCACAGTCTCCAGATGCAAATCCAATCGAGAATGTCTGGAGCATTTTGAAGAGGAAGCTTGCCGGAAAGTGTGCATTCACCCTAAAACAGCTGTCGAAAAAAATCAAGAAGATATGGCTAGATTTACCAACGGACTACGCTGAAAGTATGCCGAAAAGGTGCCAGGCCATTCTGGACAACGATGGGGACTGGACCATTTATTAAGTAATTGTGCATTAGTGCTTTGAACGTCCTTTAATTTGAAAAAAAAACGTTCAAAAATATCCAATAGTTTTCAAAATATCGCAAACACCCTCTTGTTGAACAAACTATGTGATAGAACCCATCTTTCAAAACCAGACGACTATATCACTTTTTTCCGCTGAGAATATCGAGTAAATCTTCCATGAACGGCAACGGGTAATTATCTTTAACAATTAGTTTGTTAAGCGCGCGGTAACCTACACACATTCCCGTCTCTTTATTCTTTTTCTTAACCATAACAACTGGAGAAGCATATTCTGATTCGCTCGCTCGTTTCCATTTTTTCTCCAATACAGTACAATCCCGTTTATCCGGCCTTCGATCAACCGAGGTTTCGCGTTATCCGAGCCACCGGACTTATCCGAGCACTCCGCGTTAACCGAGCTATGCACTCGGATAATACGGAAAAAATCGGATAAAACGAATGACGCTGCTATGCTATGCGCGCGAAGTAGTTTGCTTGTTACGCGAAAAACAAATCCAAGTTCCTTAATTTTTCACTTTCATATGTTAATGTGGTGAAATTGCATTGTAACATTTTCAATATACCAAAGATAATGAAAGTTTTCGAGTTTTTTTTATATATTCCGTGTTATCCGAGTTTTCGCTTATCCGAGGTACCCCTTCTCCACATTACCTCGGATAAACGAGATTGTACTGTACATGAAGAAAAAAATCCAACTATAACAGTAAGAGTACCTATCATACTTTTGTAGCAGGCTTCATTCTTTGCTATCCTGGTAAAAAATTCATTCACTTTGAGCAAGGATCCCCTTACGCATAAAAAGTACAAAATTTCATATTTTTAAAGTCGATGTGCCTTGCGAAAATAGCTCGAACTTCGCCTTACTACGGTTGTAAGAAACTCATCCTTTTTGGGTATGAGTACTCTTACAAAAAAAAGTGTTGGCTAGCCGACACTTACCAGCGGTGGCGCTACGAATGCTACGAATATAGGAATCTAACCTATCTACAGATCGACTTTAGTGCCGGTAGGCCTGGCTTAACATCTCTGTTGAAAGAGTACTCATACCCAAAAAGGATGAGTTTCTTACAACTGTAGTAAGGTGAAGTTCGAACTATTTTCGCATGGCACAACTGCTTTAAACGCATGTGACTCTATTTATAATGGCTTGCGTTTTGTTCTTTTATAGTATAAGACATTTCATGCTAAAAATGTTTAATTTCATACCAATATTGTCGACTTTCGGTTTTTCAGATTTTTTTCTGACTTCACATAATTCTCGAAAAACATCGATTTTAAACTCTCGAAATCGCTTTTTGGAATATTCGGATTAACGCTGAGACAATCAACTTCAATCAACAGGCTTCCACTTCAATATTTAAGATCTCTCGAGTAGTTCCCTCAACACTTTCCGAGCTCTCGATCAACCTTAATCCAAATATTTTGAGAGCATCGCGTACCAAGATTACAGTCGCCCTCATTGTGTTATATCCTCTAAGACATATAATCGGACGTCTCTAGGCCCTTTCCCCAAATTCGCTCTCACGTTCAAAAACCCATAAATTTTTAATTTAGAATTATTTATACCCGCATATTCGAAACAACCTGAATAAATTACCTTTATCGCCGCAGGATTCACAAACCTCCTTTTCATGAAGCTGATCGGACTCTCACTGTCGAGTCTCGTGATATTTATCAGAAATTCATCCTCTTCTTCAAGTTGATCTACGTTGGTAATTTCGAAACTGGTTGCTAGTTTAGGCTCACGTACCTGGCGCTTATCTCGTTGAGAAAAATCTTTAATGGTGTGACCTACAGTGCCACACCTGAAACTTGCTCCTCTTCTTCTGAGTTCTTGATCACATTCAGTTGCAATGTGACCCCAATTGATGCAATTGTAACAACAAATTTTGCTCTGCATCTCTCCGCTTCTCTCTTTTGACCCTTCGCTGCTCTCTTTGGACACATTTTTAGGAGGCCTATCAATTCCACCACTCTATTGGTGTTTGAAATTTAGTGTCACCTTCTCAAAGGCCGTGAGAAGTTCTTCAGAATATTTGAATCTCTGAATTCGCTCCTGATTGCGCAACGTGAAATCCGGAATGCCTTCGACGTAGTAGTCCATTCTTTCCTCCGCAATTGGCACTTGATTTGCTAGAATCGTCTTCTCGTGTAGATATTTACTGAATGATTCTCCTTTCTTCCAAATCCTATCTTCGAATAATTTTGTTTGTAGAATCTTCTTAGGCCTATGGTGATACATCTTCCTAATCTCGTCCAATAACCTCTCTGTAGTTATCTGAATATGTTCTAGACGAGAGTGAAACCATTTTAGAGCTTTGCCCTTCAATTTTGAACCGATTAGGATTCTGGCTGCGTCGTCGTCTAGTTTATACGTGATCTTCAAGAGTTTCATCTGTCTTTCCCAGCTCTCAAATGTCCCACTTGTGATGTGGTAGATTTTCTACACATCACAAAATTAAAATAAATCCTCCCAATCATTATCTCTAATAAAGACTGACACTTTGAATAAATTCGACACTCCTCGTCTCTTGTCAATTTCAGATTTAAGAACAATTTTTATTAATATATATTATTTTTTATCCCCCTCCTTATTATGTAATGTAAATGACTGCGAGCTTAATCTGTGAGGATTAAGAGTAGAGACCCGCAGGATCCACTTCCATTGCGTCATCGAGTAGGATCTGTCGTCACCTCCGTTCTGGTGAGGCTTCTTCTGTCTGGTGACCTCCAATCGACTTCTCTTCTGGTCTCCGCTGTCTCCGAGTATCTCGCTATCTCTAATGGTTGATCTTCCAAGATCTTAGGCTTGTTCCAGTGAGGAAGGACCAAAATTACTACCCCTATCGTTAATAGGTCGGTAGATTTATCTTACATTAAAATTATATGGGCTCTGAAAAGGAAAAAGATCATTTTTCTGGCCTTGTGCCTTTTTGTTTTATGTTGGAGCAATTCGGAATCCACCCTACATCTGCAGTTCGAAGCAAGGACTTCCGTTCTCCAATTAGGATTCAGCACTTCAGCCACCCTCGTACAGATCTTGTTTCGTATGCTACGAAGGATTCCCTCTTACATGTACAGAGAGGAGAGAATTTCTCCTCTGTGGAAACGACTTGATGGCTCTGCGAGGAAAGACGAGGCTTTTGGAGAGAAGGAAAGACGACAGGGCAGACCAATGGGCAACGTTCTTCAGCAGCGATCTCTACTTCTTACCCTTATTAGATACCAATTTACGGTTCACGCGCAGTCAGATTCTTCCCCCCTTTTTAATTAATTCGAAAGCGACGCTTATGCCGATTTTCATTCCTCATCTCTCGATCATTCCCTGTTCTGTGAATTGAAAGTGTCAGTCGTATTGAGAAGTGTTCTGAATTTACTTAGTGTTCTGAGTGATTATTCGTATATTCTTCTGGAAAGAGGTCAGAGTCTTCTCTTTCACGATTCAGCCAAGTTTCTTTTTATTGTAATTATTTTATTTGTTTTAACTCCTTGGCTGAATCAATATTTTATATTATCTGATTTATTGTTGCCACAATTTTATGATTATGTTTTCCCTTTAATTTATAACTGTAAATCCGGAGTACCAAAGCCATGGAATCTCCCTAAAGATCCCTAATTTATAATTCGAACTCCTGAAATTATGTTTTAATTTATTTAGTTCTAAAATGTTAAGTACCTAATTTTAAAGTTCCTTTTCCTCTTTAATTGTATTTTTTTTATTTGATTTGCATTAAATAATGTTGTAAATTCCGTCATTTTAATGATCCCCTTTTTCTTGAATATGTTTTTATAAAGCCCCAATTATGTTATAAAGATCCTCCCTGATTTTAACTATCTTAATTTTATTATCCTATAATTGCTGGTTAACTATTTCGTTACAATTTTGTTCGTTATAATTTTATTTTGTTAATTTTGTATATTTTCTTGATTTTAATTTATTTTAGAATAAATTATCATTTTGTTTGTTTTAAGTGAGCTTTGTTAATTAACGTCCCACCCCTCTCTATCGTTGTCTAACCTTAATTTTTATAATTTATCTCCTGTTCTTTACCTTAAATTTATAATTACCTAGTTGATTATGTTATTTATAACCCAGGTACCTGAATTGTTGTTAACATCTGTCCCAAGAAAGGACCCAACAATCAGTGAGGCTATATCTTTGGTTTTTGTTGTTATTTGTTTCTCGATTATCTTATTTTAGTTTTATTATCTTAAATGAAAATCTGGGCGTAACTAACATGTGTTTTTAGAATTGTCCCAAGAAAAGACTGGCGCCCAAAATTATTTTATTCTATCATTGTTATTTATTCTCGTATGTCTTTATTTTAAATTTTCTTGTGGGTGGCTTAGAGACCTAATTTTATTAATTAAAAAGCCACGTCACACACTATTACCTTCGAAAGTATTTAAAAGTTCGCTAATAGATGTGATATTCATTTTCGTGTTTCTGAGACTATCCGAACTTGGCGTCGGTGTTCTAACACTGGGGGAAACGTTGCTTCTCAAATATTCGATGTGACGCCGCACTTCTTCCAGCCTAGTTGCTCCTCTGTCTCTTTCCGCCCTCTTCTCTTCCAACATGGCGGAGCTCTAGTTTCCACTTGATGATGCCTCGGATCCTCCTTCGCGAAGTACTTCTAACTCTCCTGCGGCCAATTCCAATTGACGCGTTATTTCTTCCCTTTCTGCATGAATTTTACTCAATGATTCCTCTTGCTCCATTTGATTCTGTATCCGGGCAGCATTTTTCAGCTCTTCAATTTCCGGTTTGGTCGCTTCCAACTGAGAAATCAACGCATCATTTCTGTTTCTATCCATCTGAGGATTATCGTTTCTTCACTCATCACTTCTATGATGAACCCACGTTCCCTCGGGATCCGCATGAAGAATGCGAGCTATCAGCTCGGTTTTGTTTCCACTGGTAATTTTTCCCAATGACCTAAAGATCTCCTTCAATTCCGGAAGAGTCAATTCTTGAAGATTTGGAACCATCTTGAACTCGATAAGCCACTCGTCTGCCCACTTTGAGTAGGACTTTTTTCCGAATCGATACACTTTGCACACTCTGAGCGCGTTTTCACATCAACAGGCCTGGTGGTCTATTCGAAATTAACACTTGATTTCCAATTTACTGACTTGAGTTCTCTCGTCATTAATAGTCACTGATAACACTTCTATTTTTGGACACTCAACCTAAACACGTTCGTCCTCTATAAGTTTCTGGCACTTTCTCGCAATGTCTTTCTAAAGTTAACTTCCCGTTATTATTTCTTTTATACTTCCAAATACAACGATCTTTATCCCACTTCTGAAAAAATGTAATGTATGGGCGTAATAATCAAGAATACTGAGGTTTAAAAGTTAAGTACAGAAGCTTTATTAAAATAAGATAGACTATTGTAGAATCTACAAAGTGTTAATCGAATAGCCGCCTGTAACACACTCCTCGAAGGATCTCGAATCGACCCTGATCGCACCTTCTACATCTTTCTTCGGGGGAAGTCGGTATACCCTTCGAGCCTATCAACTTTATCAATCATGCGTGTTTGACAAATATCTAGTCGTTACACTTCCAGCAGGGATGCTTCATAACTGCAGGAGTTTTGCATGATCATAAGATCCCCGGCATGCAATTCATCTACCTTCTCCCGCGCAGCTATATTGTCTGCTGTGAGAAATATTGTCCATGCTCTAGATGTCAAAACTTTATCATTTTCTGATGGTTTTGTTGAATTTCGGCCTCATATTATAGTTTTGTGCGTTATCAATCGCTAAATTCTCTCTTACAGACTTATAGTCTGTAAGAGAGAATATATTCCGTCTACAAACCCCATATGTTTCATAACTACCGGAGTTGTGCATAATTATAAGCATGATGTAACAAAGACAAGGTGTGTTACGATGGTAGACGAGTTTTCGTCCTGTTCAGCGCATCTTCCAAAACGCCGCCATATTGTCAATCATATTGTGTGATATATCACACACACACACACACACACACACACACACATCACATCACATGTGTCAATGTGTGGTTTCACGCGATACTTTCTAATTGGCTGATTCTCCAATATGGCGGTGTTTCGGAAGTTCTTTTCATTGGTCGTGCGCCGTAACACACCTTGTCTCTATTACATCATGATTATAAGATTCCCAGCTTGGAATTTAATCTCCTGCGCAGCCATATTGTATACTGTGCCAGTGATGCTTCTTTCGATTAGTATTCATATTACCATTCACAGGTTTTTATAATCGGAAAGCCTGCGATCCTGTGATCATGTACGATTCTCCATATTAGGTGATTATTCTTGACTTTATTATTAATTTTTAGCCAAGTTGGCCAAGTATTTCCTATACATAGGAAACGCCCATTGGTGTAGCTACAAAAATTTTAGAATTCGTTTAAGCAATGCAATTCAACGACTAATTCTCGTACGAAGAGTACTTTTAAGTGAAATCAATCAATTTTCGGCAGCTTGGTGCAGCGAACTTTCATTGCTAAAATAAATTGATGAACTGCTTGGTACAGCGAACGTTCGTCATGTATAAAGACAATTTTTTCTGCTCTTTAAAATCTTTAAATTATGCCAAGAAAAATGAATTATTATGCGAAATTCTGCTTCAAAAATTTGGATTATGCGAAATTGTGCGATGAAGAAATCAGAACTGTATTTAATTTTAATATACAATACTGCCATCAATATTACATCAAATCTCAATGTTTTATAAAAATATCAATAACTTTTCGAAATAATGTAAAGGAATATGGTAAAGGAAAATGGTAAAAGAGATTGGTAAAGGGAAATGGTAAAGGAGAATGGTAAGGGGAAATGGTAGTGGGAATGGTAAATGGAAAGGGCAAAAGGATATGGCAAAGGAAAATGGTACAAGGGAATGGAAAATGGAAATGGTAAAGGGAAATGGCATTGATAAATGGTAAGGGGAAATGGCACCAAGCCGAAACTAATGGATGTACATTTTTTAACCATAAAATCGATTTACCACTGATTTTCTCAGAAATATTTGAATATTTTTCCTACTGAGGAAAATATTTTTATAAAATATAAAAAATCATTAATCATGATGTTTTTGCAAAATTATTTTGAAAGTTACATTTATTTGATTTTTATTATTATTTTCCTACTGATCAGGTAATATTGAACTTTTTACGTATTTCAAATCGAAATTTGAGCCCTTGTACAATGCGGAGAAATAATTGTAAAATTTTTTAAATAAGTCTATCTATTTTAACGTCTATCTATAGAAATCTACTTTTAAAATAAGTACAAGAAATTAAAAGAATGTTCAATATTCGAAAGTTGTTGATATTTTACAAAACATTGAGATCTGACGTTCTTTGGAATTTTAAACGAGTAACTTCGTCTTGGGCTCATTTTGATAGCTTTTAATTTAGTTAAAAGGAAAAAACTT
This sequence comes from Synergus gifuensis, assembly GCA_904066015.1. Taxonomy (NCBI): domain Eukaryota; kingdom Metazoa; phylum Arthropoda; class Insecta; order Hymenoptera; family Cynipidae; genus Synergus; species Synergus gifuensis. Next base: position 191,149 of record CAJFCO010018295.1, read on the forward strand.
CTGTCTGGTAGTGTAATAAACCATTAAATTATTATGAAATGTATTAAGATTTTTGAATTTTTGTCAACTAAAAACAAAATTTCCATGCAAAAAGTGAAATTTCCAAATTATGCGATAATTCAAAAATTATGCGATGAAAGAAAATTACGCGTTTTAATGCGATCACGAATCTTCTTTATTTAATTTAGAAACTTCATAAATCGCAAAGATTTTGAGTAATATTCAATTCTGAGACATTGTGCGATTATGCGCTTCGCATAAAATAGGTGTCTCTAGTCATGAAAAAATATAAATATAAATTAAAGAGCTGCCTGGAACAGCGATCGCTCTTGTAACAAAAATACAAATGTAAACGAAATATAGAATAGGTGAATAATACAAAGCTGCCTGGAGCAGAGTACGCCTTGTACGAACGTTCAAAAATAGAGAATACGGTAGCCTAAATCAGCGTACTCCATGTTCTTTATATTTGAATTACCCTCAGAATTATTTATTTACCTGCAAAACTCAAAAATAATCGTATTTTTGTATAATAGGTTTCGCCTTGTTTGATTTAAAGTTCTTCGATTTTATTAGAATTATTTTTCTTGATTTTAGTTAACGAGAATTGGAATATTAATTGGGACGTCATCAACCAGTATCCAAAAATTGATACTAAGTCCATTCCTTTTGAAGTTACGGAATCAGAGTACAATTTAGCTCTTGTTACACCGAATTACAGAAGTGCTCAAAGCGTTTATATTGTCACAATGATATGTGATGATATTACTGCAGACTCCAGTTTTCCAACGGAAGACTTTTACTCGTACGTTCACTATTTTAAGGAACGTCACGGATTGAATATACAACATCCGAAACAATCAATGTTGGAGGTTAAACCAATATCTCTCAAAATCAACTGCATCAAACCCAGGTATTAAATAGTATAGGTATTATGTACAAAGGGGAAGATGAGGGCTTTTTTAATGAAGACTAAAATCGTATAAAATTCTAAAAAAGTACCCAGTTGCCACGATTGTCTCAAGACGTTTTTAGAACGTCCTAAAAATGTCCAAATCAGGCCAAATAATGTTCTAAAGACATAAAATGTTCCAAAGACGTTTTTAGGATGTTCTTAGAACATTGGACGTTTTTTAGCTTAACTTAGGACGTGTTGTTGGACGTTCTACAAACGTCTTTTAAACATTACGTCCTATAAACGTTTTTAAGACGCTCTAGGTACGTCTTTAAATTTCGTGTTCACTGGGTACTTTGTGATAATTATAGTTTATTGGACATTTTCAGTAATTTATAGTAATATTATCGTAATTATTGTACATAGCGGACCAGAAATTATGAAAACTTTCTATTTAAAAATTTAGAAAATTAAATATAATAAATAAAAATAAAATTGAAAAAATTAACAAATTAAGAAAATTTTACCAGTAATTTATTGCAGCTTACTATAATTAACTGCAAAATTAATTTTCAATTAAAAAAAAATTAACCGTAATTTGAGGTATTTTATAGTAATGTTACCGGCAACTAAAGTAATTTATGAATTACCAAAAAAATTTAATTTCTTAATTTCTGAGGTTCATTTGAAATGGTATGCTTTTATTTATAATTTTGAAAAATTTCCGTTTTATCTATCTCTAAAAATTGATATTGCGTTCAATTCAATTGTTCAATTTATTTTCACTTTTTCCATTTGTTTTCATCTCGTAAAATCTTTGTAAATCTCACAAATTATATACTCTAGTGTTCCCATATTTTTCAAAAGGAAACAAGAATTTTATAGTCTTGAATTTTTTTCTTTGTTTAAAATGTTAACTTTAACGATTAACCCTTTGCGGCACACATTTTTCTAAGAAACAAATTTTATAGTCGCAAGCACCTTAAGGGGTGTACGGAGTCGCTGATTACGAATCTGAATCCCGATTTTCAAAATTCAAAATGGGGAATCCAAAATGGCGGACGAGTTTTTAAGAAATTAATGGATTTTCAAGAAACTTGGCATCTGGGGGTTTTTGTAGTCGCTGATTACAAATCTGACTTCAGATTCGTTATCAGAGAAACCAAAAATCCTAAGATGCCAATTTTTATGAAAGCCCATTAATTTTTTGAAAACTCATCCGCCATATTAGACTCACCATTTTGAATTTTACAAATTAGACTTCAGATTCGTAATCAGCGACATCAAAAATCCCCAATAACAAGTTTTATGAAAATTCAACAACTTTTTCAAAAATTTGTCCGCCATATTGAATTCGCCATTTTTAATTTTGAAAATCTAACCTTAGATTCGTCATCAAAGACACCAGAAACACCCGCTAACTAATTTCGAACATAATGTGCCTATTTTTGAAATTTTGATCTGTCATGTTGGTTCCACCATCTTGGATTTTTTGAAATTGTTCATTTTGAATTCAAATTCAAATTCAGCGACCATAAAACCCCCCTGAAAACGAATTTCAAACAGAATGTGTTAATTTTGCTTCCTCATAGAGGACGCTTTGTGGTGGTGACAAAATCCAGTTTCCTAAAAAAGGTTTTTTTCAACATATTTTAATGTCAATATATCTAACATGATGTCCTGAAAAATTGTTCGTGTGTGTGTGTGTGTGTGTGTGTGTGTGGATCCAGCAATTTCTTGAAAACGCGTAGAGATAAATTGATGAAATTTTGCATAGTTATTTCATTATACACCTAGTTGAATTTCTTACAATGGTTTAACAAAATATTTAATTTTACAAGTTTTATGTACTTTTATAATTTTCTTAAAATTCATTTTTTCACTATAACTTCCCAAATAATCAAAATTCAAAGATGA